>OY997266.1:566703028-567001351 GCA_963921465.1 Triticum timopheevii
ACGCGCTATCTCAGAGTTATTAGGATTTTGACATTGTCGATTTGGTGGCCAAAAAACAAAAGGCAATCGATCAACTTCTGAACTCTTCTTATAAACATAGCCAATTCTGTATCACATTCAGAACTTGAGGCTTCTTTAATTAAGAATCACATATAGTATAGTCACGTCTGTATCACGTACCTCATGTCCTCTCTAATAGACAGACATGGCTGTATCATGTCCAGAACTTGATCTAGACTCAAGACCTCTCATAGCTATCTAACAAAGTTTGCCTAACAATTAATCGGCCAGTAGATAGAAGAACAATATGTGAAACTCAAAACATGCCACGATGTGAACCAGTAAATCTCACCTGAAGCAATCGACGATGCATTCCTGCTCCTCATGAGTTATGCCCTCGGCCTTCCTTTCCTTCCCACCTTTCTTCGTCCAATCTTCGGCGGCTGCGGGAAGCACATGCAGCTAACTGCAGCGGCGCCAGAGAGTGTGGGAAGTCGAGGCCATGGCGGCCATGGAGGTGATGCCCTTCCAGGGGTAGAGGCAACGGGGACCAGGAAGGCAGTGCCCTTCGGAGGTTAGGCGACGGCGGCGGCTGCATGTAAACCACACGGTGACAGAAGAAAAGAGATTGATTGAAACAAGGAAGGAGATTGATCGCCGTCATTGAGTCGATTGCGTAATCTCTACTACCATACGTGATCAATTCATTCATCGGCGGGAAACCAAACGGAATCAATGGAGTATTACCAAATATAAGAGATTGGCTACCATAGATGAATTATTTGGTTACCAAAGATAGAGTGCGTCCGACCGGCTAGTGAGCATTAAACCGGTAAATAGGGATAAACCGCTGGAGGGAGGAAAAAATCGGTGGGGGGGGGGGGGGGGGGGGGGGGGGGGGTGGGGTTCGTACGAGGATGGACAAAGCCTTTTTTTTAGGTAGTAGAAAAGTAGAGAAATCAAAACGAGCTTACTGGATTGATCTAAATTAGTCTGCACTAACACGTCTCATTAATGCTATCGGCGGCCGCGTCACCCCTTCTGCACGTACTACCTGCAAGTTGCATGCATGGATGCGGCAGTGTAGGTGTGTACAGTTTGTTGAAAAGAAATCGACCGACCCAATTTCGTTTTTTAGTTGACTGATGTACGGCTAAACCGATTTTTTTATAATTCTTTTTCAAAATAGGTATAGGTAAAAGCCAAACAGTCAAACCAACACAAAGTGGTGTGAAAACACTCGCACAAGTCAAAGAAAACGCAAACCAAGAGAAAGTGGTGTGTAATTTGGGAAATACAATTTTTTTTGAACAGGCGCAAGCGCTCATATACACGCGCATACACTCACCCATATGAATGCACACATGCACACCCTACCCCTATGAGCATCTTCGAAAGACTGAGCCGACATATCATCTTAAAATTTACGAAGTCACCATAGGCACCTCGTCGTCGACGGAAACGTCTCCTCTCACTAAATGCGCATCGCCGAAAATCCTGAAACAAATGCGAGTACCAGGATTTGAACCCTGATGGACTGGAGATACCACAGTCAATCTAACCATCCAACCATACTTTTTGCTTGTCATGGTAAGCTCAAATTACTTAGGGGGTGTTTGGTTCAGGGACTTTTTAGTCCCAGAGACTAGAAAAAGTCCCTAAAAAGTCCCTAGGAACCAAACGGGAGGGACTTTTTCTACAAGGACTAGAAAAAGACTCTACTGGAGAGTCTTTTTTGATTAGTCCCTGGGACTAGAAAAAGTCCTAGGACTTCTGAACCAAACACCCCCTTAATGCATCATGGTATTTCCCGAGAACTCATGGTGATAGTTTAACAAATATGGAAAATAGACTTGCACTCCTTTTTTGCATGAAAACTTCTGGTCCATCATCTGCCATGGCAATAAAATAAACATCAGAAATAATGAAATTCTAGGTCCATTGACCACCTAGTGATGACTACAAGCACTGGTGCGAGCCGAAGGCACGTTGCCGTCATCGACCCTCCCTTGCCGGAGCCGACAAAACTTGTTGTCGTAAAAAGTCGGGAAGTCGTCGTCCTATGGCCCCACAGGACCGGCGCACCAGAACAACAACCGCCGAAAGTAAAGAGAAACGTAGATCGGAAAGGTCCAACCTATAGACACACGAACAGAGACTCGATCCATTGGTATCCAACCAAGGCCAACACCTGCTGAATCCCACGAGATCCACCGGTAACACATGTCCGCCGGCGATGGTAGACGCACTACTGGTAAGGGGGCTATGCGGGGAGGATCATATACCACAATCTTCTGAGAGACATCATCGCCTCACCTTTCTGGGCGAGACACAAACCCTAATTGACCGAGAAAACATCTAAAAATTGAGCACAAACCCTCCCACCAACAAGGATTGGGCCCCTCGACACCTCCATGACCCTGAAGTCACCGGAGACGAGGTGGCAAAGTTCAAAGATGCTAACTAGGTGGAAGTTCATCCTCTTCCTCTTCCTCTTCTTCTGCTGCCGCTCTTCTTCTTCTTCTTCTTCTTCTTCTTCTTCTTCTTCTTCTTCTTCTTCTTCTTCTTCTTCTCCTTCTTCTTCTAGTGCTCACCTTGAAGTATGGATACCATCTTGGGCTAGTGCAAATCTTGGTAGGAGTCCGTCTAGTTCGTGACCTGATCATCTCTCCTCTGAGCTCCCCAACAGCATACAACACTTGCTTGAAGTACCTGGAGATGGTCTCCATTGATCTCCTGAAGGTGTTGTGTACTACCCTGAACCTTTGGTTATGACCAACAACATGGAGGAACATGGCCACTGAAGGAAATATGCCCTAGAGGCAATAATAATGTTATTATTTATTTCCTTATTTCATGATAAATGTTTATTATTAATGCTAGAATTGTATTAACCGGAAACTTAGTACATGTGTGAATACATAGACAAAACAAAGTGTCCCTAGTATGCCTCTACTTGACTAGCTCATTAATCAAAGATGGTCATGTTTCCTAACCATAGACATGTGTTGTCATTTGATGAACGGGATCACATCATTAGGAGAATGATGTGATGGATAAGGCCCATCCGTTAGCTTAGCATTATGATCGTTACAGTTTCATTGCTACTGCTTTCTTCATGACTTATACATGTTCCTCAGACTATGAGATTATGCAACTCCCGAATACCGGAGGAACACCTTGTGTGTTATCAAACGTCACAACGTAACTGGGTGATCATAAAGATGCTCTACAGGTGTCTCCGAAGGTGTTTGTTGGGCTGGCATAGATCGAGATTAGGATTTTTGACTCCGTGTTTCGGAGAGGTATCTCTGGGCCCTCTCGGTAATGCTGATCACTATAAGCCTTGCAAGCAATGTGACTAATGAGTTAGTTGCCGGATTAAGCATTACGGAACGAGTAAAGAGACTTGCAGGTAACGAGATTGAACTAGGTATGATGATACCGACGATTGAATCTCGGGCAAGTAACATACCGATGACAAAGGGAACGACGTATGTTGTTATGCAGTTTGACCGATAAAGATCTTCGTAGAATATGTAGGAGCCAATATGAGCATCCAGGTTCCGCTATTGGTTATTGATCAGAGATGTGTCTCGGTCATGTCTACATAGTTCTCAAACCCGTATGGTCCGCACGCTGAATGTTCGATGACGATTTGTATTATGAGTTATGTGTTTTGATGACCTAAGTTTGTTCGGAGTCCCGGATGAGATCACGTATGTGACGAGGAGTCTCGAAATGGTCGAGACATAAAGATTGATATATTGGAAGGCTATATTCGGACATCGGAATGGTTCCGGAGAAGTTCGGGTATTTTCCGGAGTACCAGGAGGTTACCTGAACCCCCCGGGGAGTTGATGGGCCTTAGCGCGCCTTAGTGGGAAAGGAGAGGCAGCGCTAGGAGGTGGCGCGCGCCCCCAAGCCCAGTCCGAATTGTACTAGGGGTTGGGGGCGCGGCCCCCCTCTCCCTTCCTTTCCCCCTCTCCTTTAGGTGGAATCCTACTAGGACTTGGAGTCCTAGTAGGACTCTGCTACGTCTTGAGCTTGCGTTGGTTTTCCTTGAAGAGGAAAGGGTAATGCAGCAATAGTAGCGTAAGTATTTCCCTCACTTTTTGAGAACCAAATTATCAATCCAGTAGGAGGTTCCTCAAAAGTCCCACGCACCTACACAAACAAACAAAGAACTCGCAACCAACGCAATAAAGGGGTTGTCAATCCCTTCACGGCCACTTGCGAAAGTGAGATCTAATAGAGATAGTAAGATAAGATAAATATATTTTTGGTATTTTATAACATAGATGCAAAAAGTAAAGATGCAAATAAAAGTAGATTGGAAGCAAATATGATAAGAGATAGACTCGGGGGCCATAGATTTCACTAGTGGCTTCTCTCAAGATAGCATAAGTATTACGGTGGGTGAACAAATTACTGTCGAGCAATTGATAGAAAAGCGAATAATTATGAGATTATCTAGGCATGATCATGTATATAGGCATCACGTCCGCAACAAGTAGACCGACTCCTGCCTGCATCTACTACTATTACTCCACAAATCGACCGACTCTTGCCTGCATCTAGAGTATTAAGTTCATAAGAACAGAGTAACGCTTTAAGCAAGATGACATGATGTAGAGGGATAAACTCAAGCAATATGATATAAACCCAATCTTGTTATCCTCGATGGCAACAATACAATACGTGCCTTGCAACCCTTTCTGTCACTGAGTAAGGACACCGCAAGATTGAACCCAAAGCTAAGAACTTCTCCCATGGCAAGAAAGATCAATCTAGTAGGCCAAACCAAACTGATAATTCGAAGAGACTTGCAAAGATAACTCAATCATACATAAAAGAATTCAGAGAAGATTAAAATATTATTCATAGATAAACTTGATCATAAACCCACAATTCATCGGATCTCGACAAACACACAACGAAAAGAATTTACATCGAATAGATCTCCACAAGAGAGGGGGAGAACATTGTATTGAGATCCAAAAAGAGAGAAGAAGCCATCTAACTAATAGCTATGGACCCGTACACTAGTAGAAAAAGGGTCAAACGTGAAGCACATTAGTGCCGTTTGAGCCGGCACAAATGTATACATTAGTGCCGGTTCCAACGACTAGCCGGGCCGCTCTCATTAGGCCGTCGCCTCGCCATCGCCTCGCCGTCGCCGTCGCCCCGCAGTGAGCTCTCCCCCTCTAACCCCTCTCCCTCGCCCCCGGCGGCCACCATGGGCGCCGCCCCTCCCCGAGCCCCATACACACACACACAAGCATGATGAACGCACACACACACACGTACATATGTATGAATTAATGCATGTATATATTAGTATATACGTATTTTGTATGTTTAATTAGTTTAGATTATTTAGATTATTATTTTTTCACTATTATATATGTATGAATGCATGTTAGATGGATATAATTAGTGTTTAATTAGTATGGAAATTTTTTATATAATGTTGTTTTTCAGTTTTTAATGGATGTATAGAAGTTGTGTTTTCTGTTTTTAGTGTTAGATGCTTAATTAGTATGAAATAGTATATAGATTTTTGACATATGCAATGATAGCATAATTAGTGTTATATAGAAATGTTAGAATTTTAGTTATCAAAATCCAATCATTAAAAAAATGTTACTTTTTGCGGGCATATAGCTAGTATTTGTTCTCGACGATGCCCGGCCCGCATCCTCGCCGTCGACCCGTCCGCAACGACGTCCGGCTGACCCATGTCCGGGACTGGGCTCCGCCGGGCTGGCACTGGGAGGTGCTGCCTGGAGGGGCGCGCCGCTTGATGAGGAACCCGGCCCCGGGTCCCGTCGTCGACCCTGATCTCGTTTGGTGGCGTTCGCGTGGGCCAGTTTCGGTGCGGAGGGACCCGGCCCCGCCGGAGGTGGTACGTCGCCGTGTTAGGGAGGAGGACGAGCACGTCTATCGCTACATGGTTGCGTTAGAGGGCGGCAGGTTCTCCAATACCTGGCAGTTTCTTCAGGGATCTCACTTCAGCTATGATCCTGTGAGGGTTCCTTCTCTTTGGGTGTCCACCGCCCGTGCCGCAGGAACTGCGAGTGTCCTAGATTCTTCTGTAGTATTCGATCTTTATTAGCTACCTAGCCAGTGATGGACTATTCAATATTATATATTATTCGAGACGATGTATTCGAGATTATATCTATTATTCTAGACGATGTATTCGAGATTATATCTATTATTCGAGACGATGTATTCGAGATTATATCTATTATTCGAGACGATGTAATTTGAATACTAAATTGTTTTATATTTCTTTTGGATTAGTTAAATAAAAGCTATGGCAGACAATACCGACAGAGAGGGAGAACAGACCATGTTCGATATGATACGCGGGCCAGATGATGATCAGAATGAAGAAGATTATGACGGCTCCGAATTTCTAAACAACACCGGAGAGGGTGATATGATATTCGATCGCGACGACCGAATTGATGAAGTCATGAACTACGATTATGACGATGACGAAGAACATGTTGATCCTAAAACAACAAAGACCGGCGAGGTATATATATTTATATAAGCAGGCATCTGGTGATCATCACATGTTTTAAATGACTTGAAGATATATTAATGAATCGATCTTTGTTCTTTCAGCCATCCGGATCGAGCAAATCTTTAGGCAAAAGGACGAAACGAGGCCCAAACAAAAAGTTGAAGGACGGCGTAAAGTACAATATCGAGGCATGCAGACCTAATGGCGAACCATTAGCGCCTAAGAAGATTGCGGACAAGTTCGTTCGTCAGTGCGGAGTTCTTGTGAAGGACCAAGTTCCGATCAAACTTCAAGAATGGAGAGAGCCAGCAAAGCCACGTCCAGATGTTACTTTTGTCGACAAGAATCAAAAAGATCTGCTTTTTGATACTCTCATGGAACATTTCACCCTACCAGATCATTTCACAGAAGCAGATATGCAGAAAGTCAAGGACGCTGCTCTTAGGAAGATGGCGGTTGCATTCAAGAACCACAAGAATCGTGAATGGGACAAGTACGTCAAGGGAGGAAGGAAGACTCCAGTATTCGAGGGAACAATAGAGAACCAACGTGCTCATTGGGACGATTTCGTGAAATTCAAGGATTCGGAATTAGCTAAGGAACGGTCGAGAATAAACAAGAAGAATGCCGAAAAAAGGATAAGTTCCATAAGCTAGGGCCAGGTGGCTATGCGGTGGCAATGCCTAAGTGGGATAAGTCTGAGAAAGAGATGGAGGATGCAGGTGTCACTCCGGTTACTAAGAGCTGGCCCCCCAGGTGCAGGACTTGGTTCTATGCGCATGGGGGGGGGGAGTTGGACCCGAAGACAGGAAATGTTTCGACGAAGGCAAGTCTGAAGGGAGCCGACGATGCGATACTTGTTGCAATAGAAGAGGCACGATCGGGGGTGTTCCAGCCCAACAGAGAGAACGACGAGCTTACGCGTGCCCTGGGAAATACTGAACACCCGGGAAGAACACGAGGCAAGGGCGCTATTCCGTGGTATGAGGGGTTTTCAGACTGGAACACCGACTACAGAACCAGTGCGAGAAAGAAGATTGCGGAGGAGAAGAAGAGGAAGATGGAGGAGGATCAGAGGAAGCGGGACTATGAACGCCTTCAAGGCCTAGAAGCAAGTCAAGCGGAATTGGCAGTCAAATTCTAGCGGCAGCAGGAGCAGATCGACTCACTTACCCAGCAAAGGGGGTCTCAGCAGCTGCAGCAGCTAGCGGATGATCCAACATTGGATAGCACCGCCCCATCCTTGCCGAGAAGCAGCGTGGGTTCTGCCCCGGACGACGCAATGCTGGGTAGATACCCCGTGGATGACATCACGGAGAATACTAACTGCGAGCTACACGTCAAAATGAAGAACATATCCATGAAGGTGGCGGACGGCGTTGCTTTTACAAATCCCCCCGAGGCAACCTTCCATTGCAACCCCATTCCAGCGGGCTATGCTCGTGTCTTGGTTGATGAGGTGGTGGACCCACCATATTCGGAGCTACAGCTTGACATTCCTGGAGGTGATGACGAGCGCTTTCTCGGAGAGGCCAAACATCGTATCATCCTATGGAAAAAGGATTGCATCATCTTTCGAAGGCCACCGACACCGCGTCAGCCGACTCCTCGTCGAAGTCCGCCATCGAGTCAGCAGACTCCCGCTCCTGCAAGTCCACCAAGTCCGGCAAAGTGTCAGGCTACTCCTCCTCCTCCAAGTCCTCCACAGCGTCAGACGTCCACTCCTCCTCCAAGTCCGGCACAACCTCAGGCCACTCCTCCTCCAAGTACGGCACAGCTTCAGGCCACTCCTCCTCGTCCAACTCAGCCCCGTCAGCCATCTTCGCCGCCTCAGCAATCGCAGAAGAGACACCCTGCAGCTATGGTGCGTAGCGGTACGAGTCGAGGTAGTACAGGAAGTACAGGCGGAGGCAAGCGATATAAATATGGTCCAAGCCTCACGCCTCTTCCGCAGAGGCCTTATGATAGGTCCGAGGAGGAAAACGCAGCCATATCGAAGGCCGAGGTGGATGCCCATTTTGCACCGAAACCGCCACCGCCGCCAAGGGAGAAAGTGCCTGAGGAAACGATTGACCACTTCATTCATATGGCTCAACCACCAGCTCCCAAGCCTGTTGACACAGACTATATGAGCGCCACATCAGGAAGTTAAATCGAGCACGTCTACGTAAGGAGGCGAGCTCGGGATCGAGCAAACAACAAGCAGCTGTCAAAAAATGTGGGAAAACCATTCCCCAGCTGGGAGAACAGGCGGCGCCAATCGATCCCCTCGCTTGTTGTGCCAACAACACGTGACAGTACGCGCGCCCAATATTATTGTGGGCAAACAGTTTACGTTCCCGAGGTGGGCAATGTGGTAATAACCAAGGACCATATAATGCAGGCTGAAGTTCTCAACATCACTGTTGGACAACTCCTCGAGATCGAGCCCATGCCTGTGCTTAGAGAGGATGAAATAAAACGGAAATATGTCCGGGGCCAACCTTTGGTCGAGCCAGACAAGGTCAAGAACCTCCCAACGAGAATGTATGAATTGCATCAATGGTACATGAACATTACCAAGATTTCCAATCGATTGTCCCTCATGGTGAATGTCAAAGAGGAGCATTACTTCCATGAGAAAGCTCTATCCATTGAGTATTCTGAACTGTTTCAGTTATACAATCAAGACGCACTCGACAAATCTATCATCAGTTGCTATTGTTTGTAAGTGATTTCTTTCTGTAATTTAAGTCTCAAGCTAGCTGTAGTGATCCTTTTGATCAATCATTACCTGTAATTATCCTCACTATATTCTTTTCTGTGGTATTATGCAGGATGAAGATGTATGAAATGAGAAAAGGTGGACGCTTTGGCATTGGGTTCATTGAACCAAACACCGTTAATGACTACACATGGCTAATAAATCGACATCATCAAAAGGGCATAGAGGACAACATGCTAGAGTTCTTGAAGCGCCTCAAATACAATGAAGATATACTACTTCCTTACAACTTTCAGTGAGTCACACTGTCTTGTACTACAAATTCTCTGTTTTTGCCTACTAGCTAGCTACATGTTTTTGCTTACATATGCCCGCTTAATTAAGACATGCAAACGTGTGTGCATGCAGATTTCACTGGATCTTGTGTATCATTAAAGTTGACGCCGGAACAGTTGAAATACTGGACTCACTACTCAAAGCAAATACTGACTATAACATCTTGTTTGGGATAGTCAACAGGTAATTTCAATCATTATTAACTATATATCTCGGCCTATTTAGTTCGTCATTTCATGATATGAACTATTTAATAACCCCTTTATTCATTTTCTTTGTCGGTGGGCAGGGCTTGGGCAAGGTTCATCAACGTCACGGAAGGCGAATGAAAAAAAAAGCTTAAATGGTTTCGACCCAAGGTAAGTAATTAAGTAGTACTAGCTAGCTAGCTAGCTAGCTGCCATCTCTTTAATTATCATGCTTGATTAATTATTATCTGATCAAATTCCATTCTCGTAAAGGCCCTGAAGCAGGAGCAGGGGACTGATCTGTGTGCATTCTGCGTTTGCGAGAACATTCGCATGATAGCGTCCGAAAGGAGCAGATCTCAAAGACAGGAATGGGTACGCTTGTCAGAACACTATTCACAATTTTTACACCATTATCGATATCTAGTCACACAACTAATACACATGCATATTGATCTCCTTCTTAACAGTTCAAAGAGGTGTGGGAGAAGCTCCTAGAAACGGAGCGCGTAGAAGCACTTCAAGAGGAAATAGCGGGATTTTTGCTCGACCAGGTCATAAATCCGAAGGGAGAATACTATTACCCGCTACCGCCCCCATGAAAGCCACTTCCAATTGTCATCGTGCTCCGAAGGCACCAATTAGGCTAATGCTACTGGCTCCGAAGGCAACATGCATATGTAGGAGAAATTGTATATAGCTATACATGTGTGTATGTGTGAATTAATTAATATGGTGGTTTGTGAGACATTGATGATATATATATGCATGATTGGCTCCACTAGAAATTATATATATATATATATATATATATATATATATATATATATATATATATATATATATATGCACAACGTGTACAATGTGTAGTATCATAAAATACCAACAAACGAAAAAGGATTAAAATGGAAACACAAAATTAAATGAAAAAGAAATCATAAAACTAAAAACCCCCCAAACCTTATAGTACCGGTTGGTCTTACCAACTGGTACTAAAGGGCTCCAGGACCCCGGAGCTGGCTTGTGCCACGTGGTTGCCCTTTAGCACCGGTTCGTGCTGAACCGGTACTAAAGGGGGGGGCCTTTAGTGCCCACACTTTAGTGCCGGTTATGGAACCGACACTAAAGGGCCTTACGAACCGGTGCTATTGCCCGGTTCTGCACTAGTGGTAGGTCTGTGGTAAACTACTCACAACTCATCGGAGGGGCTATGGTGTTGATGTAGAAGCCCTCCGTGGTCGATTCTCCCTCCGGCAGAGTGCCGACGAAGGCTCCAAGATGAGATCTCGCGGATACAGAAGGTTACGGTGGTGGAAATTGTGTTTCGTTGGCTGCCTGGACTTTTTTGGGGTAGGCTTATATAGGAGGAAGAAGTACGTCGTTGGACGCCCGAGGGGCCCATGAGACAGGGGGCACGCCCTATAGGGGGGGGGGCGCCCTCCTATCTCGTGGAAGCTTTGGTTGCTTCTTAACTTGCACTCCAAGTCCTCTGGATCACGTTCATTCCAAAAATCACGCTCCCGAAGGTTTCATTCCGTTTGGACTCAGTTTGATATTCCTTTTCTTCGAAATACTGAAATAGGCAAAAAAAAAACCCAGCAATACGGGCTGGGCCTCCGGTTAGTAGGTTAGTCCCAAAAATGATATAAATGTGTAAAATAAAGCCCATAAACATCCAAAAGGGGTAATATAATAGCATGGAACAATCAAAAATTATAGATACGTTGGAGACGTATCAAACATCCCCAAGCTTAATTCTTGCTCGTCCTCGAGTAGGTAAATGATAAAAAGAGAATTTTTGATGTGGAATGCTACCTATCATAATTCATAATGTAATTTTCTTTATTGTGGCATGAATGTTCAGATCCAAATGATTCAAAATAAAAGTTCATATTGATAAAAGAAATAGTAACACTTCAAGCATACTAATCAAAGTAATCATGTCTTTTCAAAATAACATGGCAAAAGAAAGTTCATCCCTACAAAATCATATAGTTAGGCTATGCTTCATTTTCGTCACACAAAGATGTTCCCAACTTCTATACCCCCGATGACAAGCCAAGCAATTGTTTCATACTTAAATAATCTCAAACTTTTTCAACCTTCACGCAATACATGAGCGTGAGCCATGGATATAGCACTATGGGTGGAATAGAATATGATGATGGGGATTGTGTGGAGAAGACAAAAAAGGAGAAAGTCTCACATTGACGAGGATAATCAACGGGCTATGGAGATGCCCATAAATTGATGTCAACATGAGGAGTAGGGATTGCCATGCAACGGATGCACTAGAGCTAAGAATGAATGCTCAACAAAAGAAAACTAGTGGGTGTGCATCCAACTTGCTTGCTCATGAAGACCTAGGGCATTTTAGGAAGCCCATTGTAGGAATATACAAGCCAAGTTCTATAATGAAAAATTCCCACTAGTATGAAAAAGACAACCTATGAGACTCACTATATGAAAAACATGGTGCTACTTTGAAGCACAATATATGAGACTCACTGCATAAAGAACAAGGTGCTACTTTGAAGCACAAGTGTGGAAAAAGAGATAGTAACATTGCCCTTTTTATTTATTTTATTTATTTTCTTTTTTTCTTTTTTTTTCTTTTGGGCCTTTTTTTGGCTTTTCTTCCTTTTTTCTTTTTTTTCTTTGCGCAATGCTCTAATAATGATGATCATCACACTTCTATTGATTACAACATATGAATTACAACTCGAAACTGGAACAAGGTATGACTCTATATGAATGCCTCCGGCGGTGTACCGGGATGGTGCAATGAATCAAGAGTGATATGTATGAAAAATAATGCATGGTGGCTTTGCCACAAATACGATGTCAACTACATGATCATGCAATGGCAATATGACAAAGGTAAAGTATGTCATGATGATGATGAACGGAACGGTGGAAAGTTGCATGGCAATATATCTCGGAATGGCTATGGAAATGCCATAATAGGTAGGTATGGTGGCTGCTTTGAGGAAGATATAATGAGGCTTATGTGTGATAGAGCGTATCGTATCACGGGGTTTGGATGCACCGGCGAAGTTTGCACCAACTCTCAAGGTGAGAAAGGGCAATGCACGGTACCGAAGGGGCTAGCAATGGTGGAAAGGTAAAAGTGTGTATAATCCATGGACTCAACATTAGTCAACAGAACTCATATACTTATTGAAAAAATTTAGAAGTCATCAAAAATCAAGTACTACGCGCATGCTCCTAGGGGGATAGATTGGTAGGAAAAGACCATCGCTCATCCCCGACTGCCACTCATAAGGATGCACAAGCTAGGTACACTTCATGTTTCAAATTTGTTACACAACTTTAACCATACGTGCATGCTAAGGGACTTGCTAACTTCAACACAAGCATTCTTTGAATTCATAATCACCCAACTAGCATGACTTTAATATCACTACTTCCATATCTCAAAACAATTATCAAGCATCAAATTGATCATAGCATCCAATTCACTTCCTATGATAATTTTTATTATACCCAACTTGGATGCCTACCATTCTAGGACCAATTTTATAACCATAGTAAATACCATGCTGTTCTAAAAGACTCTCAAAAAGATATAAGTGAAGCATGAGAGACTAGCAATTTCTACAAAAATAAGTCACCACCGTGCTCTAAAAGATATAAGTGAAGCACTAGAGCAAAAACTATCAAGCTCAAAAGATATAAGTGAAGCACATAGAGTATTCTAGCAAATTCTAATCAAATAGGCTTCTCACAAAAGGTGTGTACAGCAGGGATGATTGTGGTAAACTAAAAAGCAAAGACTAATATAATACACGACGCTCCAAGCAAAACACATATCATGTGGCGAATAAAAATATAGCTCCAAGTAAAGTTACCAATGAACGAAGACAAAAGAGGGGATGCCTTCCCGGGGCATCCCCAAGCTTAGTCTTTTGGATATTCTTGAATATCTTGGGGTGCCTTGGGCATCCCCAAGCTTAGGCTCATGCCACTCCTTATTCCATAGTCCATAAAAGCTTTACCCAAAACTTGAAAACTTCACAACACAAAACTCAACAGGAAATCTTATAAGCTCCGTTAGTGAAAGAAAACAAAACCACCACATAAGGTACTGTAATGAACTCATTATTTATTTATTATTGTGTTAAACCTACTGTATTCCAACTTCTCTATGGTTTATAAACTAATTTACTAGCCATAGATGCATCGAAATAAGCAAACAACACACGAAAAACAGAATCTGCCAAAAACAGAACAGTCTGTACCAATCTGTAAATAACGCAAACTTCTGGAATTCTAAAAATCCTACCAAAATAGGAAGTCCTGGACAATTTGTTTATTGATTAGAAGCAAAAAGAATTAACGCAAAAGCACGTTTCTGTGATTTAACAAAACTAAATTCGTGCGTGCAAAGTTTCTGTTTTTCAGCAGAATCAAATCAACTATCATCATAGGTTATCCTATAGGTTCTACTTGGCACAAACACTAATTGAAATATAAAAACACATCTAAACATAAGGTATATGCAAGATTTATTACTAAACAGGAGCAAAAACAAAAACATAAAGAAAATTGGGTTGCCTCCCAACTAGTACTATCGTTTAACGCCCCTAGCTGGGCATAAAAGCGAAGATAGATCTAACGAGTGCCATCTTTGGCACTAAATTCATAAGTAGACCGCATGATAGATTCATAAGGTAATTTCACTTTCTTTCTTGGAAAGTGCTCCATGCCTTTCTTTAATGGAAATTGGAATATAATATTCCCTTCCTTCATATCAATAATCGCACCAATCGTTCTAATGAAAGGTCTACCAAGAATAATAGGGCAAGAAAGATTGCAATCTATATCAAGAACGATAAAATCAACGGGCACCAAATTTCTATTTGCAACAATGAGAACATCATTGATTCTTCTCATTGGCTTTTTAATGGTGGAATCCGCAAGGTGCAAATTAAAGAGCAATCATCAAGATCATGGAAACCTAGAATATCACATAAAGTTTTCAGAATAGTGGAAACACTAGCACCCAAATCACATAAAGCAAAACACTTCTGATCTTTAATTCTAATCTTTATAGTAGGTTCCCACTCATCATTAAGTTTTCTAGGTATAGAAACTTCCAAATTAAGTTTTTCATCATAAGATTGCATCAAGGCATCAACGATATGTTTGGTAAAAGCTTTATTTTGACTATAAGCATGAGGAGAATTAACAACGGATTGCAACAAGGAAATACAACCTTCTAAAGAACAATTATCATAATCAAAATCTTTGAAATCCGAGATAGTGGGTTCAGTACTATTTAAAGTTGTGACCTCTCCAATCCCACTTTTACCAAATTTAGCATCAAGATCTAAAAACTCCAAATTCTTGTGACGCCTTCTAGGTAAAGTTGACTCATCATCATTCCCATAATTATCAAGATTCATATTGCAAAACATAGATCTAATAGGAGACGCATCAATAACTTTAAGATCCTCATCATCATTTTCATGGAAACTAGAAGAACACGCCTTTACAAAGCAATCTTTCTTAGCACGCAATCTAGCGGTTCTTTCCTTGCACTCATCAATGGAAATTCTCATTGCTTTGAGAGACTCATTGATATCATGCTTAGGAGGAGAATATCTAAGTTTAAGAGAATCAACATCAAGCAAAAGTCTACCAACGTTCCTAGCCAAATCATCAACTTTGAGCAATTTTTCTTCAAGCAAAGCATTAAAATTCTTTTGAGAAATCATAAATTCTTTCACACTATTCTCAAAATCAGAGGGCATCTTATTAAAATTACCATAAGAATTATTGTAGGAATTTCCATAATTGTTAGAGGAATTGCTAGGGAACGGTCTAGCATTAAAGTTTCCTCTATAAGCGTTGTTTCCAAAACTATTCCTACCAACAAAATTCACATCCATAGATTCGTTATTATTCTCAATCAAAGAAGACAAAGGCATATCATTGGGATCAAGAGGAGTATTTTTAGTAGCAAACATCTTCATAAGTTCATCCATCTTTCCACTCAAAACATTGATTTCTTCTATAGCATGCACTTTTTTTACTAGAAGACCTTTCGGTGTGCCATTGAGAATAATTAGCCATAATATTATCAAGAAGTTTTGTAGCATCTCCTAACGTGATTTCCATAAACGTGCCTCCCGCGGCCAAATCTAAGAAATTTCTAGAAGCAAAGTTCAAACCAGCATAAAATTTTTGTATGATCATCCATAAATTCAAACCATGAGTAGGGCAATTGCGAAGCATCAATTTCATTCTTTCCCAAGATTGGGCAACATGCTCATGATCAAGTTGTTTAAAATTCATGATATCGTTCCTAAGAGTAATAATCTTAGCGGGAGGAAAATACTTATAGAGATAAAAGAATCTTTGCACTTGTACCAAGAATCAATACTATTTTTAGGCAAAGACGAAAACCAAATTTAGCACGATCTCTAAGTGAAAACGGAAATAACTTCAATTTGACAATATTGTTACCGTATCTTTCTTCTTTTGCATATCACACAAATCAACAAAGTTGTTTAAATGAGTAGCGGCATCTTCACTAGGAAGGCCGGCGAAATGATCTTTCATAACAAGATTTAGCAAAGCAGTATTGATTTCACAAGACTCAAAATCATTAAGAGGAGCAATCGGAGTACTAAGGAAATCATTATTATTGGTATTCTAGAAATCACACAATTTGGTATTATCTTACGCCATGGCAACAAGTAATCCAACACACAAGAAAACAGAAAAGGCAAGCGAAAGAAAGAGGAGGAGATTGGGAAAGAGAGAGCGAATAAAATGGCAAGGGTGAAGTGGGGGAGAGGAAAACGAGAGCCAAATGGCAAATAATGTAAATGCGAGGGAGATGGGTTTGTGATGGGTACTTGGTATGTCTTGACTTGAGCGAAGACCTCCCCGGCAACGGTGCCAGAAATCCTTCTTGCTACGTCTTGAGCTTGCGTTGGTTTTCCTTGAAGAGGAAAGGGTGATGCAGCAATAGTAGCATAAGTATTTCCCTCAGTTTTTGAGAACCAAGGTATCAATCCAGTAGGAGGCTCCTCAAAAGTCCCACGCACCTACACAAACAAACAAACAACTCGCAACCAATGCAATAAAGGGGTTGTCAATCCCTTCACGGCCACTTGCGAAAGTAAGATCTAATAGAGATAGTAAGATAAGATAAATATATTTTTGGTATTTTATAATATAGATGCAAAAAGTAAAGATGCAAATAAAAGTAGATTGGAAGCAAATATGATAAGAGATAGAACCGGGGGCCATAGGTTTCACTAGTGGCTTCTCTCAAGATAGCATAAGTATTACGGTGGGTGAACAAATTATTGTCGAGCAATTGATAGAAAAGCGAATAATTATGAGATTATCTAGGCATGATCATGTATGTAGGCATCACGTCCGCAACAAGTAGACCGACTCCTGCCTGCATCTACTACTATTACTCCACACACTGACCGACTCCTGCCTGCATCTAGAGTATTAAGTTCATAAGAACAGAGTAACGCTTTAAGCAAGATGACATGATGTAGAGGGATAAACTCAAGCAATATGATATAAACCCCATCTTGTTATCCTCGATGGCAACAATACAATACGTGCCTTGCAACCCTTTCTGTCACCGGGTAAGGACACCGCAAGATTGAACCCAAAGCTAAGCACTTCTCCCATGGCAAGAAAGATCAATCTAGTAGGCCAAACCAAACTGATAATTCGAAGAGACTTGCAAAGATAACTCAATCATACATAAAAGAATTCAGAGAAGATTCAAATATTATTCATAGATAAACTTGATCATAAACCCACAATTCATCGAATCTCGACAAACACACCGCAAAAAGAGTTTACATCGAATAGATCTCCACAAGAGAGGGGGAGAACATTGTATTGAGATCCAAAAAGAGAGAAGAAGCCATCTAGCTAATAACTATGGACCCGTAGGTCTATGGTAAACTACTCACAACTCATCAGAGGGGCTATGGTGTTGATGTAGAAGCCCTCCGTGGTTGATTCCCCCTCCGGCAGAGTGCCGGTGAAGGCTCCAAGATGAGATCTCACGGATACAGAAGGTTATGGTGGTGGAAATTGTGTTTCGTTGGCTCCCTGGATGTTTTCGGGGTACGTAGGCTTATATAGGAGGAAGAAGTACGTCGGTGGACGCCCGAGGGGCCCATGAGACAGGGGGGCGCGCCCTATAGGGGGGGGGGCGCCCTCCTATCTCGTGGAAGCTTCGGCTACTTCTTGACTTGCACTCCAAGTCCTCTGGATCATGTTCGTTCCAAAAATCACGCTCCCGAAGGTTTCATTCCGTTTGAACTCAGTTTGATATTCCTTTTCTTCGAAATACTGAAATAGGCAAAAAAAACAGCAATACGGGCTGGGCCTCTGGTTAGTAGGTTAGTCCCAAAAATGATATAAATGTGTAAAATAAAGCCCATAAACATCCAAAAGGGGTAATATAATAGCATGGAACAATCAAAAATTATAGATATGTTGGAGACGTATCAAACTCCCCTCTCCCGGCGTGCCTAGCATAGGCCGGCCGACCTTCCCCTCCCTCCTTTATATATAGGGGCAGGGGGGGCACCCTAGAACACACCAAGTTTTGCCTTAGCCGTGTGCGGTGCCCCCTCCACAGTTACACACCTCGATCATATCGCCGTAGTGCTTAGGCGAAGTCCTGCGCCGGTAAGATCATCATCACCATCGCCACGCCGTCGTGCTGATGGAACTCACCCTCGTCCTCAACTGGATCGAGTGCACGAGGGACATCATCGAGCTAAACATGTGCTGAACGCGGAGGTGCCGTATGTTCAGTACTTGGATCGGTTGGATCGCGCAGACGTTCGACTACATCAACCGTTTTACTAAACGCTTTTGCTTTGGTCTACGAGGGTGCGTAGACACACTCTCCCGTCTTGTTGCTATGCATCTCCTAGATAGATCTTGCGTGATCGTAGGAATTTTTTTGAATTACTACGTTCCCCAACAGCCACTTGCTCTTCCATAGTGGTGTGGATGCTATCTTGTAGCAGCCCCCTGCTCCTGAACGTCTGCACAAGCCTGGCGAAAGGTGCTCTTTTCATTTGAAGAATCCACAGAGCCTCTGTGTCACTGCAATTGTAGATGTAGTTTAGATTTGCTATCCTCTCTTGATCCCGGATTAACATCGGATCATGCCGGATGCGAGGTTTCTCCTTCAGACAAACAACTCTCTTATGGACCAATAGGATCCAGGCCTGAACCACAGCTATCAGCGATGCTGCCTGCTACCTCTTGAGCACTACTTTGGATTTCCCCGAAGAGGAGAGGATGATGCAGCAAAGTAGCGTAAGTATTTCCCTCAGTTTTTGAGAACCAAGGTATCAATCCAGTAGGAGACCACACACAAGTCCCTCGTACCTACACAAAACGATAGCAACTCGCAACCAATGCTTAGGGGTTGTCAATCCCTTCACGATCACTTACGAGAGTGAGATCTGATAGAGATAATATTTTTGGTATTTTTGATAGATAGATGCAAAGTAAAAAGTAAAGGCAAAGTAAAAACAAAGCAAGTAAATAAAGTGATATAGATTGATATGATGATAATAGACCCGGGGGCCATAGGTTTCACTAGTGGCTTCTCTCAAGAGCATAAGTATTTACGGTGGGTGAACAAATTACTGTTGAGCAATTGACAGAATTGAGCATAGTTATGAGTATATCTAGGCAATGATCATGTATATAGGCATCACGTCCAAAACAAGTAGATCGAAACGATTCTGCATCTACTACTATTACTCCACTCATCGACCGCTATCCAGCATGCATCTAGAGTATTAAGTTAAAAGCAGAGTAACACCGTAAGCAAGATGACATGATGTAGAGGGATAAATTCATGCAATATGATAAAACCCCCATCTTGTTATCCTCGATGGCAACAATACAATACGTGCCTTGCTGCCCCTTCTGTCACTGGGTAAGGACACCGCAAGATTGAACCCAAACCTAAAAACTTCTCCCATTGCAAGAACTACCAATCTAGTTGGCCAAACCAAAAAGGATAATTCAAAGAGACTTGCAAAGATAACTCAATCATACATAAAAGAATTCAGAGAAGAATCAAATATTTTCCATAGATAATACTGGATCATAAACCCACAATTCATCGGTCTCAACAAACACACCGCAAAAAGAAGATTACATCGAATAGATCTCCACGAGAGAGGGGGAGAACATTGTATTGAGATCCAAAAAGAGAGAAGAACACATCTAGCTACTAGCTATGGACCCGAAGGTCTGAAGTAAACTACTCACACTTCATCGGAGGGGCTATGGTGATGATTTAGAAGCCCTCCGTGGTGGATGCCCCCTCCGGCGGAGCTCCGGAACAGGCCCCAAGATGTGATCTCATGGATACAGAAGGTTGCGGCGGTGGAATTAGGTTTTTGGCTCCTGTTCTGATTGTTCGGGGATACGTAGGTCTATATAGGAGGAAGGAGTACGTCGGTGGAGCTCCGAGGGGCCCACAAGGTAGGGGCGCGCCCCAGGGGGGCGCCCTCCACCCTCGTGACCTCCTCGGGCACTGCTTGGAGTAGGGTCCAAGTCTCCTGGATCACGTTCGGTTGGAAAATCACGATCCCGAAGGTTTCATTCCATTTGGACTCCGTTTGATATTCTGTTTCTTCGAAATACTGAAAAAGGCAAAAAACAACAATTCTGGGCTGGGCCTCCGGTTAATAGGTTAGTCCCAAAAGTAATATAAAAGTGGAAAATAAAGCCCAATATAGTCCAAAACAGTAGATAAGGTAGCATGGAGCAATCAAAAATTATAGATACGTTTGAGACGTATCAGGCATCCCCAAGCTTAATTCCTGCTCGTCCTCGAGTAGGTAAATGATAAAAAAGAATTTTTGATGCGGAGTGATACTTTGGCATAATTTCAATGTAAATCCTCTTAATTGTGATATGAATATTCAGATCCGAAAGATTCAAGACAAAAGTTCATATTGACATAAAAATAATAATACTTCAAGCATACTAATCAAAGCAATCATGTCTTCTCAAAATAACATGGCAAAAGAAAGTTCATCCCTACAAAATCATATAGTTAGGCTATGCTTCATTTTCGTCACACAAAGATGTTCCCAACTTCTATACCCCCGATGACAAGCCAAGCAATTGTTTCATACTTAAATAATTTCAAACTTTTTCAACCTTCACGCAATACATGAGTGTGAGCCATGGATATAGCACTATGGGTGGAATAGAATATGATGATGGGGATTGTGTGGAGAAGACAAAAAAGGAGAAAGTCTCATATTGACGAGGCTAATCAACGGGCTATGGAGATGCCCATCAATTGATGTCAACATGAGGAGTAGGGATTGCCATGCAACGGATGCACTAGAGCTATGAATGCTCAACAAAAGAAAACTAGTGGGTGTGCATCCAACTCGCTTGCTCACGAAGACCTAGGGCATTTGAGGAAGCCCATCGTAGGAATATACAAGCCAAGTTCTATAATGAAAAATTCCCACTAGTATGAAAAGACAACTTATGAGACTCACTACATGAGGAACAAGGTGCTACTTTGAAGCACAATATATGAGACTCACTACATGAAGAACGAGGTGCTACTTTGAAGCACAAGTGTGGAAAAAGAGATAGTAGCATTGCCCTTTTTTATTTTCTTTTTTTTGGGCCTTTCTTTCTTTTTCTTTCGGCCTTTCTCTTCTTTTTTTATTTGGGAAATGCTCTAATAATGATGATCATCACACTTCTATTGATTACAACATCAGGATTACAACTCGAAACTTAGAATAAGATATGACTCTATATGAATGCCTCTGGCGGTGTACCGGGATGGTGCAATGAATCAAGAGTGACATGTATGGAAAATAATGCATGGTGGCTTTGCCACAAATACGATGTCAACTACAAGATCATGCAATGGCAATATGACAAAAGTAATGTATGTCATGATGATGATGGTGGAAGTTGCATGGCAATATATCTCGGAATGGCTATGGAAATGCCATGATAGGTAGGTATGGTAGCTGTTCTGAGGAAGATATAAGGAGGTTTATGTGTGATAGAGTATATCATATCACGGGGTTTGGACGCACCGGCGAACTTTGTGCCAACTCTCAAGGTGAGAAAGGGCAATGCACGGTACCGAAGAGGCTAGCAAAGGCGGAAAGGTGAGAGTGCGTATAATCCATGGACTCAACATTAGTCAAAAGAACTCATATACTTACTGCAAAAAATTAGAAGTCATCAAAAATTCAAGTACTACGCGCATGCTCCTAGGGGGATAGATTGGTAGGAAAAGACCATCGCTCGTCCCCGACCGCCACTCATAAGGATGCACAAGCCAAGTACACTTCATGTTTCAAATTTGTTACACAACTTTAACCATACGTGCATGCTACGGGACTTGCAAACTTCAACACAAGTATTTCTCAAATTCATAATCACCCAACTAGCACGACTTTGATATTATCACCTTCATATCTCAAAACAATTATCAAGCATCAAATTTATCTTAGTATTCAATTCACTCAAAAGAAAGTTTCACATATCTTGAACACCAAGTGTATTAACATTAAGCAAATCACCATGCTATTAATGACTCTCAAAATAATCTAAGTGAAGCATGAGACATCAATAATTTCTTTAAAACAAATCCACCACCATGCTCTAAAAGATCTAAGTGAAGTACTAGAGCAAAATTTATCATGCTCAAAAGATATAAGTGAAGCACTATGAGCGAAACTATCAAGCTCAAAAGATATAAGTGAAGCACATAGAGTATTCTAACAAATTCCAATTCATATATGACTCTCTCAAAAGGTGTGTACAGAAAGGATGATTGTGGTAGACTAACAAGCAAAGACACAAATAATACAAGACGCTCCAAGCAAAACACATATCATGTTGGTGAATAAAATTATAGCTCCAAGTAAATTACCGATGGAAGTGGACGAAAGAAGGGGATGGCTTCCGGGGCATCCCCAAGCTTTGACTTTTTGGTGTCCTTGGACTATCTTGGAGGTGCCATGGGCATCCCCAAGCTTAGGCTCTTGCCACTCCTTGTTCCATAATCCATCAAAAGAATTCACCCAAAACTTGAAAACTTCACAACACAAAACTCAACAGAAATCTCGTGAGCTCCGTTAGAGAAAGAAAACAAAAGACTACTTCAAGGTACTGTAATGAACTCATTATTTATTTATATTGGTGTTAAACCTACTGTATTCCAACTTCTCTATGGTTTATAAACTAATTTACTAGCCATAGATTCATCAAAATAAGCAAACAACACACGAAAAACAGAATCTGTCAAAAACAGAACAGTCTGTAGTAATCTGTAACTAACGCAAACTTCTGGAACTCTAAAAATTCTACCAAAATAGGAAGTCCTGGACAATTTTTTTATTGAACAGCAGCAAAAAGAATCAACGCAAAAGCACGTTCCTGTGATTTAACAAAATTATATCCGTGCGCGCAAAGTTTCTGTTTTTCAGCAGAATCAAATCAACTATCATCGTAGGTTATCCTATAGGTTCTACTTGGCACAAACACTAATTAAAAGATAAAACCACATCCAAACAGAGGCTAAATGCAAGATTTATTAAATAACAGCAAGAAAAAATATTGGGTTGTCTCCCAACAAGCGCTTTTCTTTAAAGCCTTTTTTAGCTAGTCATTGAGATTTCAATGATGCTCACAAGAAAGACAAGAAATGAAGCAAAAAGAGAGCATCATAAAATACGTGACAAACACATCTAAGTCTAACATACTTCCTATGCATAGGCATATTATAAGCAAACAAATTTGCAAGGCAAGCAAAAACTAGTATACGCAAGGAAGAAGAAAGAGACGATAGCAATCTCAACTTGACGAGAGGTAATTTAATAAGATAAAAATTTCTATGACAATATTTTCCTCTCTCATAATAATTACATGTAGGATCATAGGCAAATTCAACAAAATAGCTATCACAAAATATATTCTCAACATGATCCACATGCATGCAAAGTTGACACTCTTCCAAGATAGTGGGATTAACATTAACTAAAGTTATGACCTTTCCGAACCTACTTTTATCAAAAATATCATAAGATTGAACATACTCCAAATATGTGGGATCTAAAGTTGACACTCTTCCAAACCCACTTTCAATATTATTGCAAACACTATTATCAATCTCATATTCATCATGGGGCTTAAATAAATTTTCAAGATCATAAGAAGAATCACTCCAATCATGATCATTGCAACAAGTAGTAGACATAGCAAAACTAGCATCCCCAAGCTTAGGGTTTTGCATACTATTAGCACAATTGACATCAAGAGAATTTATAGTAAAATCATTGCAATCGTGCTTTTTATTCAAAGATCTATCGTGAATCACTTCATAAAGTTCTTCGTCATAATTTTCAGATTCACGAATTTCAAGCAAAACCTCATAAAGATAATCTAGTGCACTCAACTCACTAGCAATAGGTTCAACATAATTGGATCTCTTAAAAAGATTAGTAAGTGGATGAGGATCCATAAACTTCTAGCAAGCAAAGATGCAAGCGCATAGAAGGCACATGGAGACACAAGAAAACAAAAGGCAAGCGAAAGAGAGAGGAGATTGGGAAAGAGAGGGCGAATAAAACGGCAAGGATGAAGTGGGGGAGAGGAAAACGAGAGGCAAATGGCAAATAATGTAATGCGAGAGATAGGGATTGTGATGGGTACTTGGTATGGTTGACTTGCTTGCATGAGACTCCCTGGCAACGGCGCCAGAAATTCTTCTTGCTACCTCTTGAGCACTGCGTTGGATTTCCCCGAAGAGGAGAGGATGATGCAGCAAAGTAGCGAAAGTATTTCCCTCAGTTTTTGAGAACCAAGGTATCAATCCAGTAGGAGACCACACACAAGTCCCTTGTACCTACACAAAACGATAGCAACTCGCAACCAATGCTTAGGGGTTGTCAATCCCTTCACGGTCACTTACGAGAGTGAGACCTGATAGAGATAATATTTTTGGTATTTTTGATAGATAGATGCAAAGTAAAAAGTAAAGGCAAATAAAAACAAAGCAAGTAAATAAAGTGATATAGATTGATATGATGAGAATAGACCTGGGGGCCATAGGTTTCACTAGTGGCTTCTCTCAAGAGCATAAGTATTCTACGGTGGGTGAACAAATTACTGTTGAGCAATTTACAGAATTGAGCATAGTTATGAGTATATCTAGGCAACGATCATGTATATAGGCATCACGTCCAAAACAAGTAGATTGAAACAATTCTGCATCTACTACTATTACTTCACTCATCGACCGCTATCCAGCATGCATCTAGAGTATTAAGTTAAAAACAGAGTAACGCCGTAAGCAAGATGACATGATGTAGAGGGATAAATTCATGCAATATGATAAAAACCCCATCTTGTTATCCTCGATGGCAACAATACAATACGTGCCTTGCTGCCCCTTCTGTCACTGGGTAAGGACACCGCAAGATTGAACCCAAAGCTAAGCACTTCTCCCATTGCAAGAACTACCAATCTAGTTGGCCAAACCAAAAAGGATAATACGAAGAGACTTGCAAAGATAACTCAATCATACATAAAAGAATTCAGAGAAGAATCAAATATTTTCCATAGATAATACTAGATCATAAACCCACAATTCATCGGTCTCAACAAAAACACCGCAAAAAGAAGATTACATCGAATAGATCTCCACAAGAGAGGGGGAGAACATTGTATTGAGATCCAAAAAGAGAGAAGAAGCCATCTAGCTACTAGCTATGGACCCGAAGGTCTGAAGTAAACTACTCACACTTCATCGGAGGGGCTATGGTGATGATGTAGAAGCCCTCCATGGTGGATGCCCCCTCCGGCGGAGCTCCGGAACAGGCCCCAAGATGGGATCTCGTGGATACAGAAGGTTGCGGCGGTGGAATTAGGTTTCTGGCTCATGTTCTGATCGTTCGGGGATTCATAGGTATATATAGGAGGAAGGAGTACGTCGGTGGAGCTCCGAGGGGCCCACGAGGTAGGGGGGTGCGCCCAGGGGGGCGCGTCCTCCACCCTCGTGACCTCCTCGGGCACTGCTTGGAGTAGGGTCCAAGTCTCCTGGATTACGTTCGGTTGGAAAATCACGATCCCAAAGGTTTCATTCTGTTTGGACTCCGTTTGATATTCTGTTTCTTCGAAATACTGAAAAAGGCAAAAACATCAATTCTGGGCTGGGCCTCCTGTTAATAGGTTAGTCCCAAAAGCAATATAAAAATGGAAAATAAAGCCCAATATAGTCCAAAACAGTAGATAAAGTAGCATGGAGCAATAAAAAATTATAGATACATTGGAGACGTATCACTGCCTGAACTAGAAGCTTCGCCGTTCATCCAAAACCTAAGTGACATCCATGATGCAGTCAGTGATTGATACGTCTCCAACGTATCTATAATTTTTTATTGTTCCATGCTATTATATTATCTGTTTTGGATGTTTTGTATGCATTAATATGATATTTTATATTATTTTTGGGACTAACCTATTAACCTAGCGCCGAGTGCCAGTTCTTGTCTTTTCCCTTGTTTTTGAGTTTCATAGAAAAGGAATACCAAACGGAGTCCAAACGGAATAAAACTTTCATGATGATTTTTCTTGGACCAGAAGACAACCAGGAGACTTGAAGATGACGTCGGAAGAGCCACGAGGCGGCCACAAGGACGGAGGGCGTGCTCCCACCCTTGTGGGCCCCTCGTGCACCTCCTGACCTAATTCTTTCACCTATATATACCCATATATCCCCAAACCAATAGGGGCATCCACGAAAACACTTTTCCACTGCCGCAACCTTCTGTACCCGTGAGATCCCATCTAGGGCCTTTTCCGGTGTCCTGCCGGAGGGGGATTCGACCATGGAGGGCTTCTACATCAACACCATTGCCCTTCCGATGAAGCGTGAGTAGTTTACGACAGACCTACGGGTCCATAGCTACTAGCTAGATGGCTTCTTCTCTATCTTTGATTCTCAATACCATATTCTCCTCGATGTTCTTGGAGATCTATTCGATGTAATACTTTTTTGCGGTGTGTTTGCCAAGAACCCATGGATTGTGGATTTATGATCAGCTTATCTATGTATATTATTTGAATCTTCTATGAACTCTTATATGCATGATTTGATATCTTTGCAAGTCTCTTCGAATTATCAATTTGGTTTGGCCAACTAGATTGGTTCTTCTTGCAATGGGAGAAGTGTTTAGCTTTAGGTTCAATCTTGCGGTCTCCTTTCCCAGTGACAGTAGGGCCAGCAAGGCACGTATTGCATTGTTGCCATCCAGGATAAAAATATGGGGTTTCACTACAACAGGAACCCCCCTTTAGCAACGCATTGATGTGTTGTCGTACGGCCATATATGTGTTGCTAAGGTCTACACCAACGAATTACTATGCGTTGTCGTTGGTGGCATTGCAAGGGTCTACAACAACATATACAAATGCATTGCTAAATTACATGTAGAAGCATTGTTAGATAGCAACGAATAGGGTTAGAGCTTAACAACACCTCATATGCGTTGGTGGCTAACCTACACAATAGGAGTTTCAAATGTCATATTGGAATGGTTTGCACGATTTGCAGATATTGCCATCAAGAGTATTAGATAAATGCCGATAGTGAATAGGAGCACAATGTAAACAGAAAGTCTCATATATTAAATTGGTTGTGTTGCATTACAGATAACATGATCCAGACATTACAAGGTGTGAAACTATCTATTAGTAGCCCCATTCTCAACCTTGCAATCAACTATAATGTTTTGAAACATTGACCTTGAAAATATCATTCTAATTATGTACATAGTAGTAGCCCCATTCTTGACCTTGCAGTGAACACCCCAGCGATGCATCATCAATTTATCTTAGCAATCTGCAAGAATAGATAAATGAGATGAGTAACTTACATTAGAGAAAATCAGTTTAACATATCCACAAAATTTCAAAGGAGGAGCGCCATACAAAGGTTGAAATACATGACATCAGTAGCTCTCTACACAGAAAAAAGAGAATTGGCCTACATCTAACAAACACTTTTGATAGTTGTCTTTGTTGTCAATTGAGTTAACATAAACCTTAAAAAAGAACATACAGAGTAAGAAGCGAGGTACCTCCCTAAAAAATATCATGTGCGGACATGCCACCCATGATTTTGTTTACTAAAAAATATCTACAATTCTTCAAAAACTTCAAGTGGACGAAAGGCTTCAACAATTTAAAAAACTTTATGTTCTCATCAATGTGATTTACCAATACTTTGATTTTATATATAGATGTGACCTAATTACTAATCAGAATACATTTTTTAACCTGAGTTTACTAAAGAACATTGCATATTATAGAACCTATGTCGGTGTACTAAATAAATTTGTCAAAAGGAACAAAATGCAGAAGTGGAAATTGCATATACTTGCAACATATGTATCATCATTCTAGAAAAAAATAACTATAATATACACGAGGGAAAGGTTCATCACCATGCAATGGAGTTCAATCACAGACACTTCAAGTCTTAACCCTTTCTTTCAAAACTGAAGAGATTCTATTTCTCTTAATTTTAGTAGACTAGTTCCCAATATCCAACGCTCATTCAGATAAGAAACTGCATATTAAAACAATGAGCATCTTTAACCAATCAGATGTGGCTGTTCATTGTGAACAACCCTCAGCATGTATTTCTTACTAACAATTATCCAAACATTATATTGTATTAACAGTGAGATGAAACCAGCAACCAACTAAATGATAAATTGGTAACCAATAATACTGACTATCCAGAACTGAATATTTCCATTTTCCAAAAATCTCAGCATTAGTTAGTTCTGTGTCACCATATTCTCGTACTATCATGCTTGGGATCATGTATTAGTCATGCTTTGATATAGTGTACTAGGAGAAACGAAATTCTCATAACCTGCACAAGGAACCATGAAAAGAAAACATCAGATTTGGCACGGCCGCTACAGATGGGTGCATATTTGTTTAGGCATCTTTAGGATAAAAATAGCGAGCTTTGTTTCTAGAGAAGGTGGGATCAGGGATGTTTACAGAAAAATAAGAAGAAACTAATTTTCCACTCTCAATAACAACACGTAGGGGCGAGTTTAAAAAAAAGGATGTGGGAAGACATGGTCAGCAACACGTCTTATTTACCAATTGCAGTGTCTGTTTCTAGGAAAACAAGGACTTTTATGTAGAGTGACATGCTAGCATCATCACTTGGCAAAGAATTCCAAAATTGCAGAAGGAAAACATACGTGAATAGAACAGCCCTTGACATGCAATAAACACAAAGCTCCTCTAATTGCAATATGCAAGTCATGAAGATTTACCTGTTAAGAGAAAGAACAAATACATACACGTTGGCTGAAACAAAGTCAGTTTCAGAAACTGTCCGGGAAGATGACATTAATGATTAAACAATAAAGGGAAATGTCATAACAAATAGATTCATGTGGGGCTTATCCGTACAGTATTATAGGACGTGTGACATAGAAATGAGTAAGGATTCATAAAATTTTAAAGAGATATGTTTTCTCTCCTGAAAATAATCATGATTTCAAACAAATTAGTGCTCGCCTATAACTGATAATTGAAGGAATGTTCTTCCATGACTTGGTCACATGCTAACAGCTAGGTTATCTTTGGAGATACCATCACATCTAACAGGTCTACCATGATCATCCTCACAAAAATATTTATTAATTTTGCACACACATAGCAGCAAGAAACTTAAAACCTAATGTATATCACAAGAAAAAACTATTGAGAAAAGGAGGGTGCAAACATTATGCCTGAATTAACACATACAGATAAGTAGTGAATCACCCAATCACACGTCCGCATAGATCAAGGTCACATAGGTCATCGCCGTCATGGCCGGCAAAGATTCTACCATGGAACGATGGCCTTCCACACATAGAACCAGAGAGGTTAAGAGCAGAGAGGGTGAGCACCGTACCGAACCGTCAATGCTAGAGTTGATGTAGCCTAGGCAAAGCGGCACGGTTGAGACCGAGACGGCAACCCGACATCCGGAGACGCGGGGTAATGAGCGGTAGCCGCGCATGCGACTGCTACGTCTTGAGCTTGCATTGGTTTTCCTTGAAGAGGAAAGGGTGATGCAGCAATAGTAGCGTATGTATTTCCCTCAGTTTTTGATAACCAAGGTATCAATCCAGTAGGAGGATCCTCAAAAGTCCCACGCACCTACATAAACAAACAAAAAACTCGCAACCAACGCAATAAAGGGGTTGTCAATCCCTTCACGGCCACTTGGGAAAGTGAGGTCTAATAGAGATAGTATGATAAGATAAATATATTTTTGGTATTTTATAATATAGATGCAAAAAGTAAAGATGCAAATAAAAGTAGATTGGAAGAATATATGATAAGAAATAGACCCGGGGGCCATAGGTTTCACTAGAGGCTTCTCTCAAGATAGCATAAGTATTACGATGGGTGAACAAATTACTGTCGAGCAATTGATAGAAAAGCGAATAATTATGAGATTATCTAGGCATGATCATGTATATAGGCATCACGTCCGTAACAAGTAGACTGACTCCCGCCTGCATCTATTACTATTACTCCACACATCGACCGACTCCTGCCTGCATCTAGAGTGTTAAGTTCATAAGAACAGAGTAACGCCTTAAGCAAGATGACATGATGTAGAGGGATAAACTCATGCAATATGATATAAACCCCATCTTTTTATCCTCGATGACAACAATACAATACGTGCCTTGCAACCCTTTCTGTCACCGGGTAAGGACACCGCAAGATTGAACCCAAAACTAAGCACATCTCCCATGGCAAGAAAGATCAATCTAGTAGGCCAAACCAAACTGATAATTCGAAGAGACTTGCAAAGATAAATGAATCATACATAAAAGAATTCAGAGGAGATTCAAATATTTTTCATAGATATACTTGACCATAAACCCACAATTCATCGGATCTCGACAAACACACCGCAAAAAGAGTTTACATCGAATAGATCTCCACAAGAGAGGGGGAGAACATTGTATTGAGATCCAAAAAGAGATAAGAAGCCATCTAGCTAATAACTATGGACCCGTAGGCCTATGGGAAACTACTCACAACTCATCGGAAGGGCTATGGTGTTGATGTAGAAGCCCTCCATGGTCAATTCCCCCTCCAGCAGGGCGCCGGCGAAGGCTCCAAGATGGGATCTCGCGGATACATAAGGTTACGGTGGTGAAAATTGTGTTTCGTTGGCTCCCTGGATGTTTTCGGGATACGTAGGCTTATATAGGAGGAAGAATTATGTCGGTGGCCGCCCGAGGGGCCCACGAGCAGGGGGTGCGCCCTGTGGGGGGGGGGGCGCCCTACCCTCTCGTGGTCACCTCGGCTGCTCCTTGACTTGCACTCCAAGTCCCCTGGACCACGTTCGTTCCAAAAATCACGCTCCCGAAGGTTTCATTCCGTTTGGACTCCGTTTGATATTCCTTTTCTTCGAAATACTGAAATAGGCAAAAAAAAACAGCAATACGGGCTGGGCCTCTGGTTAGTAGGTTAGTCCCAAAAATGATATAAATGTGTAAAATAAAGCCCATAAACATCGAGAAGGGGTAATATAATAGCATGGAACAATCAAAAATTATAGATACGTTGGAGACGTATCAAGCATCCCCAAGCTCAATTCCTGCTCGTCCTTGAGTAGGTAAATGATAAAAACAGAATTTTTGATGTGGAATGCTACCTAGCATAAATCTCAATGTAATTTTCTTTATTGTGGCATTAATGTTCAGATCCAAATGGTTCAAAATAAAAGTTCATATTGATAAAATAAATAGTAACGCTTCAAGCATACTAATCAAAGTAATCATGTCTTCTCAAAATAACATGGCAAAAGAAAGTTCATCCCTACAAAATCATATAGTTAGGCTATGCTTCATTTTCGTCACACAAAGATGTTCCCAACTTCTATACCCCCGATGACAAGCCAAGCAATTGTTTCATACTTAAATAATCTCAAACTTTTTCAACCTTCACGCAATACATGAGCATGAGCCATGGATATAGCACTATGGGTGGAATAGAATATGATGATGGGGATTGTGTGGAGAAGACAAAAAGGGATAAAGTCTCACATTGACGAGGATAATCAACGGTCTATGGAGATGTCCATCAATTGATGTCAACATGAGGAGGAGGGATTTCCATGCAATGGATGCACTAGAACTAAGAATGAATGCTCAACAAAAGAAAACTAGTGGGTGTGCATCCAACTTGCTTGCTCATGAAGACGTAGGGCATTTGAGGAAGCCCATTGTAGGAATATACAAGCCAAGTTCTATAATGAAAAATTCCCACTAGTATGAAAAAGATAACCTATGAGACTCACTATATGAAAAACATGGTGCTACTTTGAAGCACAATATATGAGACTCACTACATAAAGAACAAGGTGCTACTTTGAAGCACAAGTGTGGAAAAAGAGATAGTAACATTGCCCCTTTTATTTTTTTCTTTTTATTTTTCTTTTCTTTTTTTGGGCCTTTCTTTTTTTCTTTTGGCCTTTCTTCTTTTTTTCCTTTTTCTTTTCTTTTTGGGCAATGCTCTAATAATGATGACCATCACACTTTCATTGATTACAACATATGAATTACAACGCGAAACTAGAACAAGATATGACTCTATATGAATGCCTCCGGCGGTGTACTGGGATGGTGCAATGAATCAAGAGTGACATGTATGAAAAATTATGCATGGTGGCTTTGCCAGAAATACGATGTCAACTACATGATCATGCAATGGCAATATATCTCGGAATGGCTATGGAAATGCCATAACAGGTAGGTATGGTGGCTGTTTTGAGGAATATATAAGGAGCTTTATGTGTGATAGATCGTATCGTATCATGGGGTTTGGATGCACCGACGAAGTTTGCACCAACTCTCAAGGTGAGAAAGGGCAATGCACGGTACCAAAGAGGCTAGCAATGGTGGAAAGGTAAAAGTGCGTATAATCCGTGGACTCAACATTAGTCAAAAGAACTCATATAATTATTGCAAAAATTTAGAAGTCATCAAAAATCAAGTACTACGTGCATGCTCCTAGGGGGATAGATTGGTAGGAAAATACCATCGCTCGTCCCCGACCGCCACTCATAAGGATGCACAAGCTAGGTACACTTCATGTTTCAAATTTGTTACACAACTTTAACCATACTGCATGCTACGGGACTTGCTAACTTCAACACAAGCATTCTTTATATCCATAATCACCCAACTAGCATGACTTTAATATTACTACCTCCATATATCAAAACAATTATCAAGTATCAAATTGATCATAGCATCCAATTCACTTCCTATGATAGTTTTTATTATACCCAACTTGGATGCCTACCATTCTAGGACCAGTTTTATAACCATAGTAAATACCATGCTGTTCTAAAAGACTCTCAAAATAATATAAGTGAAGCATGAGACACTAGCAATTTCTACAAAAATAAGCCACCGCTGTGCTCTAAAAGATATAAGTAAAGCACTAGAGCAAAGACTATCAAGCTCAAAAGATATAAGTGAAGCACATAGAGTATTCTAGCAAATTCTAATCAAACAGGCTTCTCCCCAAAAGGTGTGTACAGCAAGGATGATTGTGGTAAACTAAAAAGCAAAGACTAATATAATACATGACGCTCCAAGCAAAACACATATCATGTGGCGAATAAAAATATAGCTCCAAGTAAAGTTACCAATGAACGAAGACGAAAGAGGGGATGCCTTCCCGGGGCATCCCCAAGCTTAGGCTTTTGGCTATCCTTGAATATCTTGGGGTGCCACGGGCATCCCCAAGCTTAGGCTCTTGCCACTCCTTATTCCATAGTCCATAAAAGCTTTACCCAAAACTTGAAAACTTCACAACACAAAACTCAACAGGAAATCTTATAAGCTTCGTTAGTGAAAGAAAACAAAACCACCACATAAGGTACTGTAATGAACTCATTATTTAGTTATTTTGGTGTTAAACCTACTGTATTCCAACTTCTTTTTGGTTTATAAACTATTTTACTAGCCATAGATGCATCAAAATAAGCAAACAACACACGAAAAACAGAATCTGTCAAAAACAGAACAGTCTGTAGAAATCTGTAACTAACAGAAACTTCTGGAACTCTTAAAATCCTACCAAAATAGGAAGTCCTAGACAATTTGTCTATTGATCAGCAGAAAAAAGAATCAACGCAAAATCACGTTTCTGTGATTTAACAAAACTAAATTAGTGCGTGCAAAGTTTTTGTTTTTCAGCAGAATCAAATCAACTATCATCATAGGTTATGCTATAGGTTCTACTCGGCACAAACACTAATTAAAAGATAAAAAAACATCTAAACAGAAGGTAGATGCGAGATTTATTACTAAACAGGAACAAAAACAAAAAACATAAAGAAAATTGGGTTGCCTCCCAACTAGCGCTATCGTTTAACACCCCTAGCTAGGCATAAAAGCGAAGATAGATCTAAGTAGTGCCATAATAATAAGATAGATCTTGAAAGCTCATCTCATATTCTCTACGTTTGGCAGCAAGTTTTCTTTGAGGCAAGCAAAAGTAATCAAAAGGGCTAAATTTAGAGGGACAAAAGTCCCCAAGATCAATCTCAGGAGGAACGGGTTCCTCCTTTGGCCCTTCATAATGCACAACTAATTCATCACTAAAAGCATTCTTTTGGCAAAATCTCGTGAGCCTATACTCAAGAGAGTATCCTAGCTCATTATTTCGAAGGGCAAAATCATTATTCAGTTCATTAATTCTATCAACCAAGACTTTGGTAGGAACCCTTTTTCTAAGGTTTTCATTGAAAGCAACATAGTCCGAGGATTGAAAATGCCTAAATTCCTCTTGATCATAGAGGATTGCTTCTATGGGAGGACGACCGGCGTACACCCTATAGTGCAGAAAGATTTCTTTGGCCTCTCTTATGATAAATCTAAATTCATGAGCCAAAAAGATAGTAACAACGCGTTTAACGGAAGAATGCTCAATATTGGAAAATTCCATAAAAATTCTTTGTATGCAAGGATGCATATGCATAAATTGTCTTTCAAGTTCAACTATAAGCATAACAATGGCATCCGCAAGACTACTAGTTCTATGAAGAATAGAACCACCCATGGAAGGTAAAGCACCGGCACAAGTAAAGAAATCTTGAATAACACCTTTTCCAATGATGTTACCACTACCGATTCAAAACTTTTTAGTATGCAAGATAGGGGGTTCTTCGGCCAGAGCCTCAGAATTTTCCATGTCATTATTGTCCATATCAACGATAATCTCCCCAATTTCAGACATAGCAGCAAACAAAAGCAAGGCAGAGGAAAGCGAGCGAAAGGAAGAGGAGGATATTGGGAAAGAGAGGGCGAATAAAACGGCAAGGATGAAGTGGGGGAGAGGAAAGCGAGAGGCAAATGGCAAATAACGTAAATGCGAGGGAGATGAGTTTGTGATGGGTATTTGGTATGTCTTGACTTGAGCGAAGACCTCCCCGGCAACGGCGCCAAAAATCCTTCTTGCTACCTCTTGAGCTTGCGTTGGTTTTCCTTGAAGAGGAAAGGGTGATGCAGCAATAGTAGCGTAAGTATTTCCCTTAGTTTTTGAGAACTAAGGTATCAATCCAGTAGGAGGCTCCCCAAAAGTCCCACGCACCTACACAAACAAACAAAGAACTCGCAACCTATGCAATAAAGGGGTTCAATCCCTTCACGGCCACTTGCGAAAGTGAGATCTAATGGAGATAGTATGATAAGATAAATATATTTTTGGTATTTTATAATATAGATGCAAAAAGTAAAGATGCAAATAAAAGTAGATTGGAAGCAAATATAATAAGAGATAGACCCCAGGGCCATAGGTTTCACTAGAGGCTTCTCTCAAGATAGCATAAGTATTACGGTGGGTGAACAAATTACTGTCGAGCAATTGATAGAAAAGCGAATAATTATGAGATTATCTAGGCATGATCATGTATATAGGCATCACGTCCGTAACAAGTAGACCGACTCCTGTCTGCATCTATTACTATTACTCCACACATCGACCGACTCCTACCTGCATCTAGAGTATTAAGTTCATAAGAACAGAGTAACACCTTAAGCAAGATGACATGATGTAGAGGGATAAACTCATGCAATATGATATAAACCCCATCTTTTTATCCTCGATGGCAACAATACAATACGTGCCATGCAACTCTTTCTATCACTGGGTAAGGACACCGCAAGATTGAACCCAAAGCTAAGCACTTCTCCCATGGCAAGAAAGATCAATCTAGTAGGCCAAACCAAACTGATAATTCGAAGAGACTTGCAAAGATAACTCAATCATACATAAAATAATTCATAGGAGATTCAAATATTTCTCATAGATAAACTTGATCATAAACCCACAATTCATCGGATCTTGACAAAAACACCGCAAAAAGAGTTTACATCGAATAGATCTCCACAAGAGAGGGGGAGAACATTGTATTGAGATCCAAAAAGAGATAAGAAGCCATCTAGCTAATAACTATGGACCCGTAGGTCTGTGGTAAACTACTCACAACTCATCGGAAGGGCTATGGTGTTGATGTAGAAGCCCTCCATGGTCGATCCCCCCTCCGACAGGGCGCCGGCGAAGGCTCCAAGATGGGATCTCGCGGATACATAAGGTTACGGTGGTGGAAATTGTGTTTCGTTGGCTCCCTGGATGTTTTCAGGGTACATAGCCTTATATAGGAGGAAGAAGTATGTCGGTGGCCGCCCGAGGGGCCCACGAGACAGGGGGGCGCGCCCTGTAGGGGGGAGGGGGGGGCGCCCTACCCTCGTGGCCGCCTCGGCTGCTTCTTGACTTGCACTCCAAGTACCCTGGATCACGTTCGTTCCAAAAATCACGCTCCCGAAGGTTTCATTCCGTTTGGACTACATTTGATATTCCTTTTCTTCGAAATACTGAAATAGGCAAAAAAAAGAACAATACGGGCTGGGCCTCCGGTTAGTATGTTAGTCCCAAAGATGATATAAATGTGTAAAATAAAGACCATAAACTTCCAGAAGGGGTAATATAATAGCATGGAACAATAAAAAAATTATAGATATGTTGGAGACGTATCAGCGACCCATGGCGGCCAGGCTTGCTGTGGGAGCGCGGAGGACGTTGCTGCGGCAGAGCATCAGAGGAGAGCACCGAGGGGAGTCGGGCCGGTGAGCTGGGGCACAGAGGACGTCGCCGCGGTGGAGAATCGGAGAACACCAGGGAGGGGGAGCTGGGACGGTGAGCGCACGACGTTGCCAAGGCAAGGGATCGGAGGAGAGCACTAATGGGGAGCCTCACCGGTGATTGGCAGCGTGGAATTACGCCCGAGCTAGCCGGAGTTGGAGGTGGCAGCGGTAGCGATATGGCTCTTGTGCGAGAGAGGGGAATTTGGCGAAGAGGTGGTGGGGAGAAAATATCATGGCTGCGTCATATTTGCATGGGAGGTACAGTCGTCGTGGAGATAGATACGGGAGGTTAGCTATTTGTGGGAGGTGGGTGGTTGACCCAAACAAAAAAAAACAAATATTATTAAATCGTTGGTAGATATGCGTTGGTGTATGTGGGTTCTTGTTGTAGTGTTTTTATCATATTGCTTGAGTTAATTCCTCTACATCATGTCATCTTACTTAATGCATTACTCCGTTCTTTATGAACTTAATACTCTAGATGCATGTTGGATAGCGGTTGATGTGTGGAGTAATAGTAGTAGATGCAAAATCGTTTCGGTTTACTTGGCACGGACGTGATGCCTATATTCATGATCATTGCCTTAGATATCGTCATAACTTTGCGCTTTTTAATCAATTGCTTGGCAGTAATTTGTTCACCCACCGTATTATTTTCTATCTTGAGAGAAGCCTCCAGTGAAACCTATGCCCCCCAGGTCTATTTTCCATCATACAAGTTTCCGATCTACAATATTAGTTTCCGATCTACTATTCTTGCAATCTTTTACTTTCTGATCTATAAACCAAAAATACCAAAAATATATAATTTATCGTTTATCTATCTCTATCAGAACTCACTTTTGCAAGTAATCGTGAAGGGATTGACAACCCCCTTATCGCGTTGGATGTGCAAGTTTGTTCGATTGTTTGTGCAGGTATTCGGTGATTTGTGCGTTGTCTCCTACTGGATTGATACTTTGGTTCTCAAACTGAAGGAAATTCTTATCTCTACCTTGCTGCATCAACCTTTCCTCTTCAAGGGAAAAACCGACACAAGCTCAAGAAGTAGCAGGAAGAATTTCTGGCACCGTTGCCGGGAGATCTACGCCAAGTCAAGACATACTAAGTACCCATCATAAACTCTCATCTCTTGCATTACATTATTCACCATTTGCCTCTCGTTTTCCTCTCCCCCACTTCTAAAACGATTTTCAAAAAGATTTGCCTTCTCTTCTCCCCTCTATCGTTCGTCTTCTTCGCTTGCTTTTTGTGTGCTCGTGTGTTGGATTGCTTGCTTTGTCACGATGGCTCAATAGAATATCAAATTGTGTGACTTTTCCAACACCAACAACAATGATTTTATTAGTACTCCAATTGCTCCCGCCACTAGTGCGGAATCTTGTGAAATTAATGCCGCTTTGCTGAATCTTGTTATGAAAGATCAATTTTTTGGCCTTCCTAGTGAAGATGACGCATCCCATCTAAACAATTTCATTGATTTGTGTGATATGCAAAGGAAGAAAGATGTGGATAATGATACTGTTAAATTGAAGCTATTTCCGTTTCCACTTAGATATGGTGCTAAAACTTGGTTTTCATCTTTGCCTAAAGATAGTATGGATTCATGGAACAAGTGTAAAACTGCTTTCATCTCTAAGTATTTTCCTCCCGCTAAGATCATCTCCCTTAGGAACGATATAATGAAATTTAAGCAAATTGATCATGAACATGTTGCACAATCTTGGGAGAGGATGAAATTGATGATACGAAATTGCCCTACACATGGTTTGAATTTGTGGATGATTATACAAATTTCTTATGCCAGATTGAATTTTGCTTCAAGAAATTTTTTAGATTCAGCCGTGGGAGGCACTTTTATGGAAATTACTTTAGGAGAAGCTACTAATCTCCTAGATAATATTATGGTTAATTATTCTCAATGGCAGACCGAAAGATCTTCCACTAGTAAAAAAGTGCATGCAATTGAAGAGATTAATGTTTTGAGTGGGAAGATGGATGAACTTATGAAATTATTTGCTAGTAAGAGTGCTTCTATTGATCCTAATGATATGCCTTTTTCCATTTTGATTGAGAATAATAATGAATCTATGGATGTGAATTTTGTTGGTAGGAACAATTTTTGTAATAACACATATAGAGGTAATTTTAATCCTAGGCCGTTTCCTAATAATCCCTCTAACAATTATGGAAATTCCTACTACAATTCATGTGGAAATTTTAATAATATGCCCTCTGATTTTGAGATGAGTGTTAAAGAATTTATGAGTTTGCAAAAGAACGTCAATGCTTTGATTGAAGAATTTTTTTTCAAGATTGATGATTTGGCTAGGAACGTGGATAGAATTTATCTTGATGTTGATTCTTTGAAACTTAGATCTATTCCACCCAAGAATGATATTAATAAGTCTCTCAAAGCCATGGGAATTTCCATTGATGAGTGCAAAGAAAGAACCACTAAGATGCGTGCTAAACGAGATTTGTTAAAAAAAGCGTGTTCTTCTAGTTTTTGAGAAAATAATGATGAAGATCTTACAGTGATTGATGTGACTCCTATTGAATCTTTGTTTTCTAATATAAATCTTGATAAAGATGGGACTGGAGATGAGTCAACTTTAGTTAAACGGTGTCCCAATGATTCAGAGTTTTTAGATCTTGATGCAAAAATTAATAAAAGTGGGATTGAAGAGGTCAAGACTTTAAGTAGCAATGAACCCACTATTGGACTTCAAGGAATTTAATTATGATAAATGTTCTTTAATAGATTGTATTTCCTTGTTGCAATTCATGTTGAATTCTCCTCATGCTTATAATCAAAATAAAGCTTTTACTAAACATATCGTTGATGCTATGATGCAATCTTTTGAAGAAAAGCTTGAATTGGAATTTTCTATCCCTAGAAAACTTTATGATGAGTGGGAACCTACTATTAAGATTAAAATTGAAGATTATGAGTGCCATGCTTTGTGTGATTTGGGTGCTATCCACCCGATGCTTTAAGTTCCGTGCCGATGTGAGCCAAGCCGGCCTGTAGGCAACCAAACGTCCCATTTTCATCCCGCCCGGGGCCTGGTTGGGCTGTATGCAGCCTACCAAATGCACCTTTAACTTCTTTACTCCAAGTCTGACTGAAAGCTTGGAACAACTAGAGGGAAACCAGGGGGCTCTTGAAATGGATATCTATTACCGTTTTTTAAGGCAAGGATATGTATGAACTGAATAAAGAACCATGATAATGATACTTGGTAAGTAAAGAAGAACTATAACCTTCATGGATGCATCCATGTCAATCTACGTAGTTTTCGTACTTGGTCGGTGCAGTATAGGTTGGTCTCTGTTGTGGCCAGCTCCCAAGGCCCAAGGTCGATTACATGCATACAACACTCACTAAACAAAAGCGAAAGTAAATACAGAACTAACCCGTCAAAAGGAAGGAATTTGAAAATAAATTAGAATAAATAAATGGCAAAATTTGCACACCTTTTAAACAAAAAAAAACTCTTTTTTAATAATATGCAAGAATAAGCATCGGTAAAACAATCTTAGAAGAAATGAGTTAGTGGCATTGGTATTACACTTAAAAAAAGAAAAATGGAAAGAAAATGAAAATAATGAAGTTTTCTAAGAAACAATGAATCAGTGGCATTGGTAACACCCTTTAAGAAGAAAGAAAAAGGGAGTAAAATAAAATAAATAATGAAAAATTCAACACAATTTACAAAGAAATTGTACTTTTTTATAATATGCAAGAATAAACATATAACAGTGGAATTTTCAGAAAAAGGAAGTCTCTTAAAAAAGAATGAATTAGTGGCATTTGTTTTATCATTAAAGAAGAAAGAAAATGGAATAAAACCTAAAATAAATCAAAATAATGAAGTTTTCTCAAAGAATTAATTAGTGGCTTTGGAATTACCCTTTAAGAAGGAAAATGAAATAAAACTAAAACAAAATCAAAACAATGAAGTTCTCTAAGAAAAAAATGAATTAGTGGTTGTGCTGTTGCCGTTTAAGAAGAAAGAAAGTGGAATAGAAAAACTAAATAATGAGTGTTTGTAAGGAAGAATGAATTAGTGCTATCGATATTAGCCTTTAAGAAGAAAGAAAATTAAGTAAAACGTTAAAAAATGAAATTTTTTGCACAAAATTTAAATAGAAATTGTGCTTTTTATAATATGCTAGAGTAAGCATATATAGTGGAATTTTCAGAAAAAGGAAATTACATAAGAAGGAATGAATTGGCGGCATTGGTATTACAATTAAAGAATAAAAATGAAATCAAACTAAAATAAAATCAAAATAATGAGGTTTTCTAAGAATGAATGAATTAGTGGGTTGTGAATTACCCTTAGAGAAGACATAAATGAAATAAAAACTAAAACTAAATTAGTCAATTAAGTTTTATAAGAAAAATGAATTAGTGTCTTTGATATTGCCATTTAAGAAGAAATAAAAACTAAAAAAGAATTCAAAAGAATGATGTTTTCTAAGAAAGAATGAATTAGTGGCATTAGTATTACCCTTCAAGAAGAAATAATATGAAACAATGACAAAATTTGCACATAGTATACACAAAGATTGTGCTTTTCTAAGATATGCAAGAAAAAGCATATAATAGTGGATCGTTGTACAAAAAAGTTTCCTAATCAAGAATGAATTCTTGGCATTAGTATTAACCTTAAAGAAGAAAGAAAATAAAATAAACACAAAATAAAAATAAAAATAAAGTTTTCTAAAGAAGAATGTATTAGTGGCAGATATTAAACTTTTAGAAGAAAGAAAAAAAACTTGCACACAACTTTGCACGGAAATTGCACTTTTTCAATATGTAATAAATAAGCATATAATAGTGCAATTTTTGCACTCTAATATAATATATACACACATATTATCTGGTATTTGCATGTATACACACCCAACATGCCAAATATACCAATAAAAACATTCCAAGTATCCCAAAAATAACCAACTAAAAAAATATAAAACAGAAGAAAAAACGCACACAAACAACCCAATAAGGAAATGTGTAACGGGCTTCAGCCTAATAAGGAATCTACTGACCCAAGACAGTGGTCAGTCAAAACATTTCGGTCCAAAACCTGACTGCACAAACAACAGGAAAAATACAAAGAGCACGCATCTTGAAGCAGCAATCAGCGGTCCAAAAAAACACAACGGACCCAGATTTACAAATCGTGTAACTTACATACAGCCAAAGTCCTTATGGAAATACAGTGAGGTGTGGGTGGGTTCCAAAATGGATATTTGACTTATTCTGCATTTTCCAAGCACTGTATAGCTGCAACAATTCTTGATACGTTGAGGTCTCCAAGTAACAATGAACTGGTGCTACGCAACAAGTATTTAGGCCAAAAGGCGTTATCCCAGGCTTATTGGAAGCCCGGTGACTCGCATTTTTGGGCTGGTCTGATGGTAAAGAAACATCTTTTCCGTTTCGGATCCTTCACGATAAAGGACGGCTCGGAGATATGCTTCTGGGAGGACAAGTGGCTAGGAAATACCACTCTCCGAGAACAGTACCCAGCCTTGTACCGCATTATACGCGATAAGAACGATACTCTTGCGCATGTGATGACCACTTCTCCACCAGATATATCATTTCGGAGGGATTTGGTTGGGCCCCGTCTTGTGTCATGGCAACATCTTCTATCCCGTTTGGATTCGATTAACTTGACACAAGGCCGGGATGTCTTTCGCTGGAATCTTACTACATCTGGGTCCTTCACAGTTGACTCTATGTATCGTGCACTATCGCACAAAGAGATTCCAGTGGCCAATAATAAACAAATCTGGAAATCGAAGATGCCACTAAAAGTTAAGATTTTCATGTGGTATCTTCGGAGAGGAGTTGTGCTAACTAAAGACAACCTCGCTCGACGCAACTGGAAAGGAAGCAAGAAATGTAGTTTTTGTACTCATGACGAGACAATCAAATATCTCTTCTTTCAATGCAAGTTTGCGCGTTCTACATGGTCAGTTATCCAAATAGCGTCAAATTTGTATCCACCAACAAGTGTTACCAATATATATGGTCACTGGCTTGATGGAATACCAAATACTTTTAGTACGCTAATACGGGTGGGAGCGTCTGCCTTACTATGGTCACTCTGGCTATGTAGAAATGATTGTGTTTTTAATGACAAAATCTCTTCTCCTATGCAGGTTATTTACCGTTGTACGCACTGGCTTCGTATGTGGTCTACTCTGCACTGAATGGAGTACCAATCGTTGTTCAAGGCGGTGTGTATGCGGTTGGAGCGGGTGACCAGGGAGGTTTTTACCCAACATGGGTGGCAGCATAATCTCCGAATCGATCCACCTTCTCCGTCGATATAGGCATAGTTTCGGCCCCATATGGCTTTACTGTTGCCACTTTGTCGTATTTATATTATTTTTTGCCAGACTGTTTGTTTGATGGCTGTGTGCATCTTAGCTATGCAGAGGCCGGGTGTCGCTCTTTATGTTTTGTATCCGCTCGATGCTACATTTTGAGTTAATAAAAGCGCCCTTTATCGAAAAAACAATGAACTGGTGCATTCTCAACAACAACAAAAAATGAACTAGTGTATAGCGCGCATTAGAAAATTCAGGTTCCCCGCCAAATGGGATTAATTAGTTTGGTTTGAAGTGCCAGTCTTTGTTATGGAGCGCATGCTGCCAACTCACCTCTGATCATCGTGCCCAGCACGTACGCCATGGTGGCCATCAGAAAGTCAGAATGTCGCCGAGATACCCCATGGCGCCATAGCCATTGCCAAGTCGGGAAACAACCCAAATTAAACACCGTGCTCTTTGGTCCATGCGTGCAGCCGTGCAGGTTTGTTTCCACCTGGAGTGACGAGAGTTGGTGTTTTTTAAGTACTTCCTCTGTCTCAAAATTCTTGTCTTAAATTTGTCTAAATATGGATGTACCAAGTCACGTTTTAGTATTAGATACATCCGTATCTAGGCAAATCTAAGACAAGAATTTTGGGACGGAGGGAGCACAAAAATCGAAGCCTTTGGAGCGTGACGAGCTTCTGCCCGTGTCAGCTCGCGTTCGTGGTGGGAGCGACGTGCAGGGAACAGCCTTGTGGGGCGCCATGTCTGGCTGTATATATATGCAGGCTAGTTGGGCTTGCAAGTCCACGGCGACTCGGTCATGGCGATGGACATGGTGGGCAGTCTGGGAAAGCAGCGCAACGGGGCCGTCGTCAGCCACTCGGTCTCGTTCCTTCTCGGGGCCCTTCTCCCCACCGTGCTGATCTTCTTCCTCGCCTCCGATCGGGTCGGCGAGCAGGTGGCCAGCATATCGAGCTTCCAGTTCGGGAATGGATCTACTCACCAGCTGACTACTAGCAATGCGACTAACCACCCAGGTGACGGCTCGGACGGCGAAAAGGTACGTCGCGCAGTTCATTCGCAGTGTGTTGCATGGCATCGTACTGTATGTACAGTGGTTGGGAAACAAACCGATTTCCATCATGCAGGAGGAAGCATTCCCGGGACTCGCTGAGCTGCTGCCAAAGGTTGCCATGGACGACGGGACGGTGATCATCACGGCGGTGAACGAGGCGTGGGCGCGCCCGGGCTCCCTCCTCGACCTCTTCCTCGGCAGCTTCCGCGGTGGCGAGGGGATCGCGCACCTCCTCAACCACACCCTCATCGTCGCCGCCGACCCCGGCGCCATGGCACTTTGCCAGGCCGTGCACCCACACTGCTACCTCCATGAGGTCACCTCCGCCAACGTTAGCTCCGCTAACCGCTTCATGACCAAGAGCTATCTCGAGCTCATCTGGGCCAGGCTCGAGGTCCCACAACGTATCCTCCAGCTTGGCTACAACTATCTCTCCACCGTAAGCTATCCAGCATGCCTTTAACAATTTTGCAAACTGTTGAGAAATATTGCATTCTCTTTTTCTCTCTCATTACATTATATTATTTCTTTTTTAGTTGTGTTACATTTTATTATTTCAAAGAGTGAAATATCACACACTATATCTAGGTTATTCATGTTCAGTTAATATTATTGCTGGTAGGATGTGGATGTCATGTGGTTGCGCAACCCGTTCCGGCACATCAGCCTTTACGCCGACGTGGCCATGTCGACCGACCGCTTCAACGGCAATGCCGAGGACCTACAAAATGTGGGAAATGGCGGCTTCTACTACATTAGGTCGACAAACCGGACGGTGGAGATGCTAAGTCGCTGGCTGGCAGCGAGGTCGCGGTTCCCCTCCGCCCATGACCAAGGAGTGTTGAACGAGATCAAGGCCGAGCTCGCAGCCGGTGACCTACAGATCAAGTTCGTGTTCCTTGATACGGTGATCTTTGGCGGTTTCTGCCAGTTCCACGAAGAGATGGACAAGGTATGTACGATGCACGCCAACTGCTGCATCGGGCTTGAGAACAAGGTGGACGACCTCACCAACATGGTTGCCGATTGGAAGAACTACACGAGCAAGACACCATCGGACAAGTTCAAGTGGACGTTCCCCACCAAGTGCAAGGCGTCAATGGGAAAACGCTAATTAGTGAAATGGAATATTATAATAACACAATCAAGCATTCAGATGCAAAAAAAACCAAAGAGAATTACCTCCTCCCCCCCCCCCCCCCCCCCCCCCCCCCCCCCGCGCGCATCTTGACGTCCCTATGAAGACCCTTCAGTTTGGTCCGTTTTCCATTGTTATTAAGTCCTTCTCGTTTTACTACACGATAAAGCCTCAGTTTTACTGATGTTTCACTAACGTTTGTTTGAGGTTTTCATTAGTTTTGTGAAACACTTTAAGAGAAGGTTTGCTGTAAACCTGAGTGAAACTCAAACTAGCTAGTACAAAACTACATTGAAACTGAATGCACCGAAGTACATACCAAAACCATATGAACCCATGAAACCACAATGAAAGTTGTTGGAAACCTTATGGTACCTGCATGGATAAAAATATAGTTTCGGAATGTTTTATTCAAGTTTTAAACACAAAATTTTGAAATCCTCTAAAACGTGAACCAAAAATATATGAAAACATGAAACCACGATGAAGTCACTGAAAACCATATGAAACTTTATCGATAAAAAATGGGTTCGGAAAGTTTCATCAATATTTCATTCCAGTTAACGAAAAGGTTATGTTCAAAATCGATATTCTTTGACATCAAGATAACAACAAGGTTTATGGTTTCTAACTTAAAAAATGCGTGGGTCAATATATGGGGGAGAGAGAGAGAGAGAGAGAGAGAGAGAGAGAGAGAGAGGTGTCGATTTTGGTTCCTAAAAAGTGGAGAGTTCTAAATTAAAATTTGTATGATAAAGGATCCCAAAAATGTCAAAGTGCTGGAATAATTGGATATTCCTTGGACATCAACATACATGTGGGAAACCCTTGTTGATTCCATATGCGCAATTTAACACAGAGTTGTCCGAGCCACAACCGAGGTAAGTGGCCTAGTTCTACCCCCGACTAACGAGTGTATGATTATATATACTGAACACTGGAGAAAGCTTCGGTGGCTACTAAACGGTGTGACACTCTCAATCGAACAACTGAGATGCTCGGCTGGATCTCAGTTTGGTTCTCTGTGATAGCTTTACGTGAAACCTAAATTTCCATGATAGAATATTTCCGCAATAGGTCATCTCTTTTCTTCATCTTGCCAAGGTGGGTATGGGTGGTGATGACCCCTGGTTGCTATGATGAACTGGTTATAACAAGGTTAACAAATATCCCCTCCGTCCCAAAATTCTTGTCTTAGATTTGTCCAAATATGGATGTATCAAGTCACGTTTTAGTATTAGGTACATCCGTATCTAGACATCTAAGACAAGAATTTTGGGACGGAGGGAGTATGTATTTATTTTAGTATCTTTAGAGTTTGCATGACACAAATGTATGTGTACATGTTAGTCATGTCAAAGTTGTTTATATATATCGAGGACAATATGAAGGCCAACTAAAGATGGATGCACACTAATTAACTTGAGTTCTTGCATGAGGCTATATGCTTACCAATATATGGCACAATATATGTGAACATGTGGCTTGGATTCAAAGGTTTGGATCGAGAGGTGATTGCAGGAATCATCCAAACATATATGTGTAGAAGTCATATAGGAATAGTTCAGGTCATTTCTGTCATTGCATCCGAGTTGTAATCAAGCTAGCTAGTCTATCTGTCTTGTTTTTCTTAGGTTAGGCAACAACATGTCATTGACTAAACAAAAGAAACACTAGGTGCAAGTCGCCAATGATAATGTGTTCATGTGTGTGAATTGGTCACGAGTGTTCATAGTGAATTAAAAACTATGGCATGTGGCTCCTTTCGTGATCCGAGTTCGCGTGAGTTCGGATAGATAAAAGCAAGTCACTCATCAACAAATCTCTCTCTCTCTCTCTCATGCTACAATTAACTGAAGAGTCTATCCAATATGTATGGACGAGATAGTGGCGATCATCACAATAGAGGCATGGAAGCCACACTTAATACAAGTTAAGATGAACCATGAGATCATATCCAAAAAGTAATTTCTAACATGAAATAATTATAATAAATAGTATAATGCCATGGGTCAACCTTCAAACATGCCTTCAATGTCGTGCATGTTTGCATCCATGTATATATGTGTATTGCCACATCCATTCTCACCCACTCAAGTAGGAGAATATACGCCCCCAACAACATGCATCCTTCTAATCCTATCATTCACTACTTTGAGGGGTCGGAATTAGAGAACAAAAAAGGAAGACCATGAAGCCTAGTTTGGGAATATGAAGTATCATGAAAGCAATGAAAATTGCTACATAGGCCTAGTGGTGTTCCATATTCTAGATATTCACGGGATGACTCCATGCTGGATCAACAATTCTATTGTGTAGGTATTTATCGAGTGAAACAAACCTGACACATACTCCTCGAGAATAAATTATGTTGGTCGCGAGACTGAGGTAGTCCTATGGTGTATCTCTGGCTACATGCTGATTTTTGTACCCAAATGTGTGAGGGTTGTTTCTTTCCCCCAAACCTATTTAGGTTTAACATTGTCGCGGTCAACTCGTCCAAGAAAGGCTTTCAACATTTCATTTTTCAAGTGGATGAATGTCTTACAGCTCCTTAATGGGTCACATTACACGAGGCGGTATAGGTAACACATACTAAATAAGTTATGACAAGAAGTTTTGACTTTCCGCCCAGTGCACTTTATGTCTTGCATCAAAATGGGTGATCCAAGGAATTGGTGAAGGAAATATGCCCTAGAGGCAATAATAAAGTTATTATTTATTTCCTCATATCATGATAAATGTTTATTATTCATGCTAGAATTGTATTAACCGGAAACATGATACATGTGTGAATACATAGACAAACATAACGTCACTAGTATGCCTCTACTTGACTAGCTCATTAATCAAAGATGGTTATGTTTCCTAACCATAGACATGTGTTGTCATTTGATTAATGGGATCACATCATTAGGAGAATGATGTGATTGACATGACCCATTCCGTTAGCCTAGCACTTGATCGTTTAGTATATTGCTATTGCTTTCTTCATGACTTATACATGTTCCTGTAACTATGAGATTATGCAACTCCCGTTTACCGGAGGAACACTTTGGGTGCTACCAAATGTCACAGTGTAACTGGGTGATTATATTGGAGTACTACAGGTGTCTCCGAAGGTACATGTTGGGTTGGCGTATTTTGAGATTAGGTTTTGTCAGTCCGGTTGTCGGAGAGGTATCTCTGGGCCCTCTCGGTAATGCACATCACTATAAGCCTTGCAAGCAATGTAGCTAATGAGTTAGTTACGAAATGATGCATTACGTAACGAGTAAAGAGACTTGCCGGTAACGAGATTGAACTAGGTATTGGATACCGACGATCGAATCTCGGGCAAGTAACATACCGATGACAACGGGAACAACGTATGTTGTTATGCGGTTTGACCGATAAAGATCTTCGTACAATATGTAGGAGCCAATATGGGCATCCAGGTTCCGCTATTGGTTATTGACCGAGAATAGTTCTAGGTCTTGTCTACATAGTTCTCGAACCCGTAGGGTCCGCACGCTTAACGTTACGATGACAGTTTTATTATGAGTTTATAAGTTTTGATGTACCGAAGTTTGTTCGGAGTCCCGGATGTGATCACGGACATGACGAGGAGTCTCGAAATGGTCGAGACATAAAGATTGATATATTGGACGACTATATTCGGACACCGGAAATGTTCCGGGTGGTTTCGGAGAAAATCGGAGTACCAAAGGGTTACCGGAACCCCCCCCCCCCCGGGAGAAGTAATGGGCCTTAGTGGGCCTGAGGGGAGAGAGAGGGTAGCAGCCCAGGAGGTGGCACCCCCCCCTTGAGGAGTCCGAATTGTACTAGGGGAGGGGGCACGGCCCCCCCTTTCCCTCTCCCTCTCCCTCTCTTTCCTTCCCCTTCCTCCTTCCTAGTGGGACTAGGAAAGGGGAGTCCTACTCCCACTAGGAGGAGGACTCCCCCCTCCTTGGCGCGCCCCCTAGGGCCGGCCGGCCTCCCCCCTTGCTCCTTTATATACGGGGGCAGGAGGGCACCCTAGAGACACACAAGTTGATCTACGGATCGTTCCTTAGCCGTGTGCGGTGCGCCCCTCCACCATATTCCACCTCGGTCATATCGTTGCGGAGTTTAGGCGAAGCCCTGCGCCGGTAGAACATCATCATCGTCACCATGCCGTCGTGCTGACGGAACTCATCGCCGACGCTTTGCTGGATCGGAGCCCGGGGATCGTCATCGAGCTGAACGTGTGCTGAACTCGGAGGTTTCGTACGTTCGGTACTTGGATCGGTCGGATCGTGAAGACGTACGACTACATCAACCGCGTTGTCATAACGCTTTTGCTTATGGTCTACGAGGGTACGTGGACAATACTCTCCCCTCTGGTTGCTATACCATCACCATGATCTTGCGTGTGCGTAGGAATTTTTTTGAAATTACTACGTTCCCAACAGTGGCATCCGAGCCAGGTTTTATGCGTAGAGTCATATGCACGAGTAGAACACAAGTGAGTTGTGGGCGATACAAGTCATACTGCTTACCAGCATGTCATACTTTGGTTTGGCGGTATTGTGAGATGAAGCGGCCCGGACCGACATTACGCGTACGCTTACGCGAGACTGGTTTCACCGTTACGAGCACTCATGCTTAAAGGTGGCTGGCGGGTGTCAGTCTCTCTCACTTTAGCTGAATCGAGTGTGGCTACGCCCGATCCTTGCGAAGGTTAAAACAACACTAACTTGACGAACTATCATTGTGGTTTTGATGCGTAGGTAAGAACGGTTCTTGCTAAGCCCGTAGCAGCCACGTAAAATTTGCAACAACAAAGTAGAGGACGTCTAACTTGTTTTTGCAGGGCATGTTGTGATGTGATATGGTCAAGATGTGATGCTATATTTTATTGTATGAGATGATCATGTTTTGTAACCGAAGTTATCGGCAACAGGCAGGAGCCATATGGTTGTCGCTTTATTGTATGAAATGCAAACACCCTGTAATTGCTTTACTTTATCACTAAGCGGTAGCGATAGTCGTAGAAGCAATAGATGGCGTAACGACAACGATGCTACGATGGAGATCAAGGTGTCGCGCCGGTGACGATGGTGATCACGACGGTGCTTCGAAGATGGAGATCACAAGCACAAGATGATGATGGCCATATCATATCACTTATATTGATTGCATGTGATGTTTATCCTTTATGCATCTTATCTTGCTTTGATTGATGGTAGCATTTTAAGATGATCTCTCACTAAAATTATCAAGAAGTGTTCTCCCTGAGTATGCACCGTTGCGAAAGTTCTTCGTGGTGAGACACCACGTGATGATCGGGTGTGATAGGCTTTACGTTCAAATACAATGGGTGCAAAACAGTTGCACACGCGGAATACTCAGGATAAACTTGACGAGCCTAGCATATAACAGATATGGCCTCGGAACACGGAGACCGAAAGGTCAAGCGTGAATCATATAGTAGATATGATCAACATAGTGATGTTCACCATTGAAACTACTCCATCTCACGTGATGATCGGACATCGTTTAGTTGATTTGGATCACGTAATCACTTAGATGACTAGAGAGATGTCTGTCTAAGTGGGAGTTCTTAAGTAATATGATTAATTGAACTTAAATTTTTCATGAACTTAGTACCTGATAGTATTTTGCTTGTCTATGTTTGTTGTAGATAGATGGCTCGTGCTGTTGTTCCGTTGAATTTTAATGCGTTCCTTGAGAAAGCAAAGTTGAAAGATGATGGTAATAATTACACGGACTGGGTCCATAACCTGAGGATTGTCCTCATTGCTGCACAGAAGAATTACATCCTGGAAGCACCGCTGGGTGCCAGGCCTGCTGCTGATGCAACTGACGACGTTAAGAACGTCTGGCAGAGCAAAGCTGATGACTACTCGATAGTTCAGTGTGCCATGCTTTACGGCTTAGAACCGGGTCTTCAACGACGTTTTGAACGTCATGGAGCATATGAGATGTTCCAGGAGTTGGAGTTAATATTTCAAGCAAATGCCCGGATTGAGAGATATGAAGTCTCCAATAAGTTCTATAGCTGCAAGATGGAGGAGAATAGTTCTGTCAGTGAACACATACTCAAAATGTCTGGGTATAATAATCACTTGATTCAACTGGGAGTTAATCTTCCTGATGATAGTGTCATTGACAGAATTCTTCAATCACTGCCACCAAGCTACAAGAGCTTCGTGATGAACTATAATATGCAAGGGACGGACAAGACTATTCCTGAGCTCTTCGCAATGCTAAAAGCCGCGGAGGTAGAAATCAAGAAGGAGCATCAAGTGTTGATGGTTAACAAAACCACCAGTTTCAAGAAAAAGGGCAAAGGGAAGAAGAAGGGGAACTTCAAGAAGAACAGCAAACAAGTTGATGCTCAAGAGAAGAAACCCAAGTCTGGACCTAAGCCTGAAACTGAGTGCTTCTACTGCAAGCAGACTGGACACTGGAAGCGGAACTGCCCCAAGTATTTGGCGGATAAGAAGGATGGCAAAGTGAATAAAGGTATATGTGATATACATGTTATTGTTGTGTACCTTACTAATGCTCGCAGTAGCACCTGGGTATTTGATACTGGTTCTGTTGCTAATATTTGCAACTCGAAACAGGGACTACGGATTAAGCGAAGATTGGCTAAGGACGAGGTGACGATGCGCGTGGGAAATGGTTCCAAAGTCGATGTGATCGCGGTCGACACGCTACCTCTACATCTACCATCGGGATTAGTTTTAGACCTAAATAATTGTTATTTGGTGCTAGCGTTGAGCATGAACATTATATCTGGATCTTGTTTGATGCGAGACGGTTATTCATTTAAATCAGAGAATAATGGTTGTTCTATTTATATGAGTAATATCTTTTATGGTCATGCACCCTTGAAGAGTGGTCTATTTTTATTGAATCTCGATATTAGTGATACACATATTCATAGTGTTGAAACCAAAAGATGCAGAGTTGATAATGATAGTGCAACTTATTTGTGGCACTGCCGTTTAGGTCATATCGGTGTAAAGCGCATGAAGAAACTCCATACTGATGGGCTTTTGGAATCACTTGATTATGAATCACTTGGTACTTGCGAACCGTGCCTCATGGGCAAGATGACTAAAACGCCGTTCTTCGGAACTATGGAGCGAGCAACTGATTTGTTGGAAATCATACATACTGATGTTTGTGGTCCAATGAATGTTGAGGCTCGCGGCGGGTATCGTTATTTTCTCACCTTCACAGATGATTTAAGCAGATATGGGTATATCTACTTAATGAAACACAAGTCTGAAACATTTGAAAAGTTCAAAGAATTTCAGAGTGAAGTGGAAAATCATCGTAACAAGAAAATAAAATTTCTACAATCTGATCGTGGAGGAGAATATTTGAGTTACGAGTTTGGTCTACACTTGAAACAATGCGAAATAGTTTCGCAACTCACGCCACCCGGAACACCACAACGAAATGGTGTGTCCGAACGTCGTAATCGTACTTTACTAGATATGGTGCGATCTATGATATCTCTTACTGATTTACCGCTATCTTTTTGGGGTTATGCTTTAGAGACGGCCGCATTCACGTTAAATAGGGCACCATCAAAATCCGTTGAGACGATGCCTCATGAACTGTGGTTTGGCAAGAAACCAAAGTTGTCGTTTCTTAAAGTTTGGGGCTGCGATGCTTATGTGAAGAAACTTCAACCAGATAAGCTCAAACCCAAATTGGAGAAATGTGTCTTCATAGGATACCCAAAAGAGACTGTTGGGTACACCTTCTATCACAGATCTGAGGGTAAGATTTTCGTTGCTAAATTCGGATCCTTTCTAGAGAAGGAGTTTCTCTCGAAAGAAGTGGGTGGGAGGAAAGTAGAACTTTATGAGGTAACTGTACCTGCTCCCTTATTGGAAAGTAGTTCATCACAAGAACCGGTTCCTGTGACAACTACACCAATTAGTGAGGAAGATAATGATATTGATCATGAAACTTCATATCAAGTTTCTACTGAACCTCGTAGGTCTACCAGAGTAAGATCCGCACCAGAGTTGTACGATAATCCTATTCTGGAAGTCATGTTACTTGACCATGATGAACCTACGAACTATGAGGAAGCGATGATGAGCCCAGATTCCGCAAAATGGCTAGAGGCCATGAAATCTGAGATGGGATCCATGTATGAGAACAAAGTATAGACTTTGGTTGACTTGCCCGATGATCGGCAAGCCATTGAGAATAAATGGATCTTTAAGAAGAAGACTGACACTGATGGTAATGTAACTGTCTATAAAGCTCGACTTGTTGCGAAAGGTTTTCGACAAGTTCAAGGGGTTGACTACGATGAGACTTTCTCACCCGTAGCGATGCTTAAGTCTGTCCGAATCATGTTAGCAATTGCTGCATTTTATGATTATGAAATTTGGCAAATGGATGTCAAAACTGCATTCTTGAATGGATTTCTAGAAGAAGAGTTGTATATGATGCAACCAGAAGGTTTCGTTGATCCAAAAAGTGCTAACAAAGTATGCAAACTCCAGCGATCCATTTATGGACTGGTGCAAGCATCTTGGAGTTGGAATAAATGCTTTGATAGTGTGATCAAAGCATATGGTTTTATACAGACTTTTGGAGAAGCCTGTATTTACAAGAAAGTGAATGGGAGCTCTGTAGCATTTCTAATATTATATGTAGATGACATATTATTAATTGGAAATGATATAGAATTTCTGGATAGCATAAAGGGATACTTGAATAAAAGTTTTTCTATGAAAGACCTCGGTGAAGCTGCTTATATATTGGGCATCAAGATTTATAGAGATAGATCAAGACGCTTAATTGGACTTTCACAAAGCACATACCTTGATAAAATTTTGAAAAAGTTCAAAATGGATCAGGCAAAGAAAGGGTTCTTTCCCGTGCTACAAGGTGTGAAGTTGAGTCAGACTCAATGCCCGACCACAGCAGAAGATAGAGAGAAAATGAAAAATGTTCCCTATGCTTCAGCCATAGGCTCTATCATGTATGCAATGCTGTGTACCAGACCTGACGTGTGCTTAGCAATAAGCTTGGCAGGAAGGTACCAAAGTAATCCAGGAGTGGATCACTGGACAGCGGTCAAGTACATCCTGAAATACCTGAAAAGGACTAAGGATATGTTTCTCGTATATGGAGGTGACAAAGAGCTAGTCGTAAATGGTTACGTCGATGCAAGCTTTGACACTGATCCGGACGATTCTAAATCGCAAACCGGATACGTGTTTTTATTAAACGGTGGAGCTGTAAGTTGGTGCAGTTCTAAACAAAGCGTCGTGGCGGGATCTACATGTGAAGCGGAGTACATAACTGCTTCGGAAGCAGCAAATGAAGGAGTCTGGATGAAGGAGTTCATTTCCGATCTAGGTGTCATACCTAGTGCATCGGGACCAATGAAGATCTTCTGTGACAATATTGGTGCAATTGCCTTGGCAAAGGAATCCAGATTTCACAAGAGGACCAAGCACATCAAGAGACGCTTCAATTCTATTCGGGACCAAGTCCAAGTGGGAGACATAGAGATTTGCAAGATACATACGGATCTGAATGTTGCAAACCCATTGACTAAGCCTCTCTCACGAGCAAAACATGATCAGCACCAAGACTCCATGGGTGTTAGAATCATTAGTGTGTAATCTAGATTATTGACTCTAGTGCAAGTGGGAGACTGAAGGAAATATTCCCTAGAGGCAATAATAAAGTTATTATTTATTTCCTCATATCATGATAAATGTTTATTATTCATGCTAGAATTGTATTAACCAGAAACATGATACATGTGTGAATACATAGACAAACATAACGTCACTAGTATGCCTCTACTTGACTAGCTCATTAATCAAAGATGGTTATGTTTACTAACCATAGACATGTGTTGTCATTTGATTAATGGGATCACATCATTAGGAGAATGATGTGATTGACATGACCCATTCCGTTAGCCTAGCACTTGATCGTTTAGTATATTGCTATTGCTTTCTTCATGACTTATACATGTTCCTGTAACTATGAGATTATGCAACTCCCGTTTATCGGAGGAACACTTTGTGTGCTACCAAACGTCACAACGTAACTGGGTGATTATAAAGGAGTACTACAGGTGTCTCCGAAGGTACATGTTGGGTTGGCGTATTTCGAGATTAGGTTTTGTCACTCCGATTGTCGGAGAGGTATCTCTGGGCCCTCTCGGTAATGCACATCACTATAAGCCTTGCAAGCAATGTAGCTAATGAGTTAGTTACGGAATCATGCATTACGTAACGAGTAAAGAGACTTGCCGGTAACGAGATTGAACTAGGTATTGGATACCGACGATCGAATCTCGGGCAAGTAACATACCGATGACAAAGGGAACAACATATGTTGTTATGCGGTTTGACCGATAAAGATCTTCGTAGAATATGTAGGAGCCAATATGGGCGTCCAGGTTCCGCTATTGGTTATTGACCGAGAATAGTTCTAGGTCATGTCTACATAGTTCTCGAACCCGTAGGGTCCGCACGCTTAACGTTACGATGACAGTTTTATTATGAGTTTATAAGTTTTGATGTACCGAAGTTTGTTCGGAGTCCCGGATGTGATCACGGACATGACGAGGAGTCTCGATATGGTCGAGACATAAAGATTGATATATTGGACGACTATATTCGGACACCGGAAATGTTCCGGGTGGTTTCAGAGAAAATCGGAGTACCGGAGGGTTACCGAAACCCCCCCGGGAGAAGTAATGGGCCTTAGTGGGCCTGAGGGGAGAGAGAGGGTAGCAGCCCAGGAGGTGGCGCCCCCCCCCCTTGAGGAGTCCGAATTGGACTAGGGGAGGGGGCGCGGCCCCCTCTTTCCCTCTCCCTCTCCCTCTCTTTCCTTCCCCCTTCCTCCTTCCTAGTGGGACTAGGAAAGGGGAGTCCTACTCCCACTAGGAGGAGGACTCCCCCCTCCTTGGCGCGCCCCCTAGGGCCGGCCGGCCTCCCCCCTTGCTCCTTTATATACGGGGGCAGGAGGGCACCCTAGAGACACACAAGTTGATCTACGGATCGTTCCTTAGCCGTGTGCGGTGCCCCCCTCCACCATATTCCACCTCGGTCATATCGTCGCGGAGTTTAGGCGAAGCCCCCCCCCCCCCCCGGGAGAAGTAATGGGCCTTAGTGGGCCTGAGGGGAGAGAGAGGGCTGCTGTCACGCCCAATATGCGACCCTATCCAAAAGGAACTCGAAGGTCCCACCAAGGATAGACCCGCATATTGGAACGCTTTTGCAAGGTGGATATCATTACATCAACATTACATAATAGACGGGGATACATACATAAGGCATACAATGCCACACGAATACAACATCATCATACAAGAGAGCACCATCCGACTACGGATGAAACACAAACAGAAGCTCAAACGATATCCACCCTGCTAGCCCAGGCTGCCGACCTGGAACCTATCCCCTGATCGAAGAAGAAGCAGAAGAAGAACTCCAAAACAAATAAGCATCGCTCTCGCGTCAAGATCATCGTATAACCTGTACCTGCAACTGTTGTTGTAGTAATCTGTGAGCCACGAGGACTCAGCAATCCCATTACCATGGGTATCAAGACTAGTAAAGCTTAATGGGAGAGGAAGGGGTAAAGTGGTGAGGTTGCAGCAGCGACTAAGCAAGATATGGTGGCTAACATATGCAAATGAGAGCGAGAAGAGGAGCAAAGGAACGGTCGTGAAGCTAGCAATGATCAAGAGGTGATCCTGAACACCTACTTACGTCAAACATAACACAGAAACCGTGTTCACTTCCCGGACTCCGCCGAGAAGAGACCATCACGGCTACACACGCGGTTGATGCGTTTTAATTCGGATCTGGTGTCAAGTTATCTACAACCGGACATTAACAAATTCCCATCTGCCACATAACCGCGGGCATGGCTCTCGAAAGTTTATACCCTGCAGGGGTGTCCCAACTTAGCCCATGACAAGCTCTCGCGATCAACGAAGGAATAGACCTTCTCCCAGGAAGACCCGATCAGTCTCGGAATCCCGGTTTACAAGACATTTCGACAATGGTAAAACAAGACCAGCAAGACCGCCCGATGCGCCGACAATCCCGATAGGAGCTGCACATATCTCTTTCTCAGGGCAACACCGGATGAGACAGGCTACGAGTAAAACCAGACTTCGAGTTTCCCTGAGGTGGCCCCGCAGGCGGCTCGGTTCGGACCAACACTTAGACAAGCACTGGCCCGGGGGGGGGGGGGCTAAAATAAAGATGACCCTTGGGTTGGCCGACCCAAGGGAAGGGTATATGTGGTGGTGAGGCAAATGGTAAAACCAAGGTTGGGCCTTGCTGGACAAGTTTTATTCAAAGCGAACTGTCAGGGGGGTCCCAAAAATCACCCGACCGCGTAAGGAACGCAAAATCCGGGAACATAATACCGGTATGACGGAAACTAGGGCGGCAAGAGTGGAACAAAACACCAGGCATAAGGCCGAGCCTTCCACCCTTTACCAAATATATAGATGCATTAATAATATAAGAGATATTGTGATATCCCAACCAAAATCCTGTCCACCATGGAGAAATCTTCAACTTCACCTGCAACTAGCAACGCTATAAGAGGGGCTGAGCAAAGCGGTAACATAGCCAAACAACGGTTTGCATAGGAAAAGTGTCAAAGGTTAGGGGTTCATGGCAATATGGGATGGCTTCATAAACAGGTAATAGCTAGCGCAGCATAGCGATAGAACGGAGCAACTAGCATAGCAATGATAGTAGTGAGATCCAGGGTAGCGGTCATCTTGGCTGAAATCCCACAAGGAAGAAGAACGAGTCCATGAAGAAGATGAAGCCACGAAGACGAACCAAGCGTAGACGAACGAATCCTCACGATCGCAACGAAACGGGAACTATCGAGAAGAAGCACACAACATGGTAAACACACCACACATGAACAAGGCATGATGCATAACAAGCATGATGCATGACCAAGCTACATGAAGCTACTCATGGCAAGAGATGATGCAAACAAGAACAACACATCAAGGCAAGTTTAAATGAGGCCGGAAACAACATATAACGATTCCGGTAAGTCCTCATAAGCAAATTTCGAAATTGGTCCAGAACTGAATAAACCTTATGTTCAAGTTGTTTAACAGCAAGTTAAAGATCACCAAGATGATCTACACGAAATTCTAGTCAAGTTACATATAAAGTTCATTAGATTCGGAGCTACGGCCTAGAAGATATGAGCAAAACAAGTTAAACATGGCATTGATGCAAAATGCACCCAAACATCAAGCAAACACACCAAAACAAGGATGCAACATGGTAATATGAAGGAACATGCAAAATCAAGCAAGTTTCGTATAGAGCACACTCAAAACGGAGCAACGGTGCAACACATACACTCTATACAAGATATAACAACAATCTGTCCATAACAGCAACTAGGCATCTTACAAGCATCAAAACAATATGCTACAGCACCTCAATATGAAAACAAAAGACATGGTCATGAAGTACAGGTAAAGCATAACAAAACATGAACACTGAGCTATCTCTAGAAATCACTAGAACATGCTCAAAAAGACATGGTAAGATTGCAAATAATAACAGTTTCAGACTTATCAGGAAATAACATCAGGTTGCAATGTTTAGAGCTATCAAACAACATGTTACAGGAACTTATCATGGCAAACAAAGGCATGGCATGAATCTACTAATTGCATAGATCAAAAGTCCCTTACTGACCATGAGCCAAAAAGGATCAGAAAATATGATGGCACCCATGTAAACATGGCAAGTTATATTACAGATTCAAACATGGCAGGAAAAACAATAAGTAGGCATGTTGATGAGCTTGAACCACTCACCACAGAGCAATACATGGCATCGCAAGGCAACCAACAGTAATAAGGCATGTTTATGAAGCTAAGCATGCCAAGAGCAAGTTCATAGGGTGCATGGATCACTAGGAAACAATCATGGAAACATTGAACTTCATGTTAACAGGTTGACAGTAACATTATGAAGCAACTTTGGAGCAAGATAACAACATGTTCCAGCAGGCTATAATTGCAACCATGGGCATGAATGGATAGAGCATGACATTTATATCAAAACATGTTTATAGGACATCTCCAGATTATGCATAGAATGATTAGTAGCAACATGTTAACATGGCATCACAAAATTACAGAATCTGTCTAGCAAAACAGCAACAGCAAGTACCCTCCTTAACAAGCTCGATACACTCAGCACACAACTCACAAAAATACATGGTTGGCACCCCTGGAAAGATGGCATGGCATAGATCAACATTCATGTAGACATCAACCTCATAGGATGCACACATCAAACATGGCAAAAATGATAAATGAGCAAGTTATAACAGTTTCAGCAGATTAACATCAACATGCACTCTTCCAACAGCATTTCGGGCATCAAGATGAGCTCAAATGAAAATGATGCAATGGAATGAAATGAAGTACTCGTCGAAGCGAATAATATGGCATATTATACGCACGAAACGAAGCTACGGATGCAGAGATATGACGGCATGAACATGGCATGATTATGCAAACTATCAAGGACTTAGAAGAATTTGGAGGTCAACCTTAGGGTTTCTCAGATCCGATCTGGATCCGGGCGCGCGGAAGCCGAGGCGGGCAGCGGCTCGCCGGAGCTGCAGAGGAGGAGGCCGGGCTGGGGCCGGCCGCGGACGGCGCGCGGCGCCCGAGGCGGAGGGCGCAGGCGGCGCCGGCGAGGCTGCGGGGGCCGGGGCGCGCCGACTCCGGCGGAGCTCGGCGAGGCGAGGCGAGGCGCGGGCGGCGCCTGCGCATGGCAGCGGGGGCGCTGGAGGCGCCGCGGAGGGGCCCGCTGGGCGGCGGCGACGGCGTGGCCCCCAGGCGACGGGGACGGAGGCGGCAGCCGGCGTCGGGGCACGCGGCGGCGCCCGCGAAGGGCGGCGGCAACGCACCGGGCGGCGAGGAGATGGCGGCGGCGCTGGTGGTCGGCGGGAGCGAGGCGGCGGCGCCCGCAAAGGGCGGCGGCGACGCACCGGGCGGCGAGGAGATGGCGGCGGCGCCGGTGGTCAGCGGGAGCGAGGCGGCGGCGATGCTCGCCGGCGAGGCGGCGGCGGAGGCGAGCGCCAGGGGCGCGCGGCGGCGCGGCGCGGGCGCCTCGGGCCCAGATCGGCCCGGGGCGGGCCGCGGTCGGGCCCCGGCGGGCTTCGGCGGCGGCGGGTGGCGGTGTGCCACGTGGCGGCGGTGGATTGGATGCGGGGCGGGCAGACATGTCCGGCCGTTGGTGGGGAAATTGTCCGGCGGCGCGAGGGGAAGAAGACTAGGGTTTGGACTGCGCGAAAATTCGGGGAGGGACACATATTTATAGGTGGAGGGAGCTAGGAGAGTCCAAATGAGGTGCGGTTTTTGGCCACGCGATCGTGATCGAACGACTGAGAGCATGGAGGGGATTTTGATGGGTTTTGGGCCACTTTGGAAGGGGTGTTGGGCTGCAACAAAAGAGGCTTTTACGGTTACCCGGTTAACCGTTGGAGTATCAAACGACCTCCAAATGGCACGAAACTTGACAGGCGGTCTACCGGTGCTATACCAAGGCCGCTTGGCAAACCTCGGGCCATTCCGAGAAAGTCTAATACCCGCACATGAGAAGAGGTAAAAGGGGGTGTCGGATGACATAGGAGTGCCGGAATGCAAAACGGACAACGGGGAAAATGCTCGGATGCATGAGATGAACACGTATGCGAAATGAAATGCACATGATGACATGATATGAAATGCATATGATGACATGGCAAAAGGCAACACACAAACACATGACATGGCAAAGACGGCGAATAACTGGTAGACACCTGGCGCATCGAATCTGGGGCGTTACAGCAGCAGCCCAGGAGGTGGCGCCCCCCCCCCCTTCTGGAGTCCGAATTGGACTAGGGGAGGGGCGCGGCCCCCCCTTTCCCTCTTCCTCCCCCTCTCTTTCCTTCCCCCTTCCTCCTTCCTAGTGGGACTAGGAAAGGGGAGTCCTACTCCCACTAGGAGGAGGACTCCCCCCTCCTTGGCGCGCCCCCTAGGGCCAGCCGGCCTCCCCCCTTGCTCCTTTATATACGGGGGCAGGGGCACCCTAGAGACACATAAGTTGATCTATGGATCGTTCCTTAGCCGTGTGCGGTGCCCCCTCCACCATATTCCACCTCAGTCATATCATCGCGGAGTTTAGGCGAAGCCCTGCGCCGGTAGAACATCATCATCGTCACCAAGCCGTCGTGCTGACGGAACTCATCCCCGACGCTTTGCTGGATCGGAGCCCGGGGATCGTCATCGAGCTGAACGTGTGCTGAACTCGGAGGTGCCGTACGTTCGGTTCTTGGATCGGTCGGATCGTGAAGACGTACGACTACATCAACCGCGTTGTTATAACGCTTCCTCTTACGGTCTACAAGGGTACGTGGACAATACTCTCCCCTCTCGTTGCTATGCCATCACCATGATCTTGCGTGTGCATAGGAAATTTTTTGAAATTACTACGTTCCCAACAATTCGTAAAGTGATATTTGTTCTAGAAAATAATAAAAAAACAAGTGGGAATGATTGGCAACTGGCTTGGGACTTTATCTTCAGATATTTTTATGAAAGAGACTTGGGATCAAAATCTTGAAGTTTAAAAATAAATCATATCCTGACAGAGTTCATGCATCGGATGCACACTAGACCTAACTTACCTTGGGCAACATGATGTCCGATGAAACTCATACATGCTCTCAAATTATGGGCTCATTCAAGGATTGAAGGAAGTTACATTTATTCAATCGAGGAACAATAAAACAACATCTATTGATAATATTTATAGAAACTAAAGGGTATTTATAAATTCAGTTTCCAGCGCTCTTCTCACATGCTCTGACGCGTGAGTAATGAGCTTACTATATGGATGATGTTTTGCAAAGCTCATCGCATGACAAGCGAGTATTTTTTTCCCAAGGTTTATGTTTTTTTGCTGGGCTATGTGAAGCGAAGTTGGCAACATAATCAGGCAGAGAGGTTTGCCCGCAATTTGTACGGACTATGCAGTTTGTGAGGGAATTAGGTTTCGTCGTGAAGTCAATCTGAGATTCCGAGGCATCGCAAAAACAAGAACAATAAATTTTCGACTAATGCTCAAAAAGAATCAGAGTGAGAACAGTGTTGCTTAAGGCATCTCCAAAGCGGACCCTCGAACCGCCTGTATCCGTCTGAACCGACATGTCCGGACATAGTTTGCCATCCAACGCGGTACCCTATCGTTACGTCGATGTGTCCGGACATCTGTTCTCCCGCAAACCGGACGCAAACCAAAGGGGGGCTCCGCAGGACCCTCTACTCTCGGTCCGGATGGCGGATGGCTGCTGATACGGTTTGCTGGAAGGACTAGCATGCTTGGAATTTGGCGAAAGCCACTAATCACTTTGTTTCACAATTTTTCTCCTTAATTTTTTCTTCGAATGCTCATTTGGCGGAAGGAAGCAGGCTGGCTACTAGTTCATTTGGCGGAAGCTTCTTGCTTCATTTGGCAGAAGCTATGCTAGCACATGAATTAGTAGCCTTCCGCCAAACAAAAGGCTACTAAATCATCATTGTTATTTTTAAGACAATCACATGGTTATCTTGACATGTTTGCTGGAAGATTTTTGGTGGAAGGTTATTTAGCAAAGCATGTATTAAGTTTAACAAGACAGATATTTGAGATACAAGGTTGGATGGCTGGTCCCGACCGGTCCGCGGACGGATACAATGTCCAATTTGAGGGTCAACGTTGGAAATGCCCTTAAGCAACAAATCTTCGGTATTGATATTTGTCCCTTCATCGGCTCAGTCCGTGAAACACGTTTTGCGTTTTAGGTGGAATGCAATTGTACCACCGAAATCCCATATCACCTAGGCATATCTGACAGCTTTGATGTCTACATAATTTAAATTGGGCAGCACATGCAATGTGCTTGGGAGTTGATCCCAAACCCCAACATATTGGATAATCTGCCAATCGCAGCATTATCATCTCTACTACGGCAATGGGAAATCAATGTATACAGATGGTTTATTTGGAATATTCCTGTCATTCGAAGTTTATTAGGTACTAATAATGCAAGCTTAGTATCACCTATCGCGTATTCCTGTCTATGATTACGATTCTAGTGACAGACTCATCTCAAAGTGTGTGCCATAATTTTGGGCATGTTTTGTCCCCTAACATTTAAATTCAAAATACTAGTTTCATAGGCACTAAGAAGAATCTATTACATGTTATCGGGAAGGATAAAGTTTTGCCTCATAGAGTCCAGACCTTTGCGTGGAGGTTACTTTGACAGGATCCTCCTAGAGCTGCTTCATGATCATCTCATATTCAACCTTTCTGTAAAAGAAGTGGGCAGCTGGAGGATGATATTCATTTGGTATTTTCCTGGGAATTTGTTAGAGCATTTTGGTTTGTATGTCCCCTTGCTATTAGAATTGACTACTTGCTTTTCACCGACCAAAATCTTATTCTTGAAGTCATTAACACTATATCAACAACTTATCAAGATCATAATCTTCGGCTATCATATTTCTTATCTAGTGGGACATCTGGATGGCAAGAAATGATATTGCTTTCAACAACAGAGAGTGGGTAGTGTTGTAGGTTACCAATGCAGCCAATGGTATGTTGAAAGAGCAAGAACTGGAGTACAGATCTCAGGAAGGAAAAATAGGAGTCAATGATAGCTTGCACCAGGGAATTTTTCTTTGCAGATTGAGATGAACATACAATGTGCTTGGGAGTTGATCCCAAACCCCAGCATATTGGATAATCTGTCAATCGCAACATTATCATCTCTACTATGGCAATGGGAAATCAATGTATACAGACGGTTTATTTGGAATATTCCTGTCGTTCAAAGTTTATTTGGTACTAATAATGCAAGCTGAGTATCACCTATCATGTATTCCTGTCTATGATTACGATTCTAGTGACAGACTCATCTCAAAGCATAGCGCTGCAGGTGTTTGCACCACTAAAAGTGCGTGCCATAATTTTGGGCATGTTTTGTCCCCTAACATTTAAACTCAAAATGCTAGTTTCATAGGCACTAAGAAGAATTTATTACATTTTATCGGGAAGGATAAAGTTTTGCCTCATAGAGTCCAGACCTTTGTGTGGAGGTTACTTTGACAGGATCCTCCTAGAGCTGCTTCATGATCATCTCATATTCATACTTTCTGTAAAAGAAGTGGGCAGTTGGAGGATGATATTCATGAAGGAAATATGCCCTAGAGGCAATAATAAAGTTATTATTTATTTCCTTATTTCATGATAAATGTTTATTATTCATGCAAGAATTGTATTAACCGGAAACATAATACATGTGTGAATACATAGACAAACTTAATGTCACTAGTATGCCTCTACTTGACTAGCTCATTAATCAAAGATGGTTATGTTTCCTAACAATAGACATGAGTTGTCATTTGATTAATAGGATCACATCATTAGTAGAATGATGTGATTGAATTGACCCATTCCGTTAGCTTAGCACTCGATCGTTTAGTATATTGCTATTGCTTTCTTCATGACTTATACATGTTCCTATGACTATGAGATTATGCAACTCCCGTTTACCGGAGGAACACTTTGTGTGCTACCAAACGTCACAATGTAACTGGGTGATTATAAAGGAGCTCTACAGGTGTCTCCAAAGGTACATGTTGGGTTGGCGTATTTCAAGATTAGGATTTGTCACTCCGATTGTCGGAGAGGTATCTCTGGGCCCTCTCGGTAATGCACATCACTTAAGCCTTGCAAGCATTATAACTAATGAGTTAGTTGCGGGATGATGTATTACGGAACGAGTAAAAAGACTTGCCGGTAACGAGATTGGACTAGGTATTGAGATACCGACGATCGAATCTCGGGCAAGTAACATACCGATGACAAAGGGAACAACGTATGTTGTTATGCGGTTTGACCGATAAAGATCTTCGTAGAATATGTGGGAGCCAATATGGGCATCCAGGTCCCGCTATTGGTTATTGACCGGAAACGTGTTTCGGTCATGTCTACATAGTTCTCGAACCCGTAGGGTCCGCACGCTTAAGGTTTCGATGACAGTTATATTATGAGTTTATGAGTTTTGATGTACCAAAGGATTTCAGAGTCCCGGATGAGAACGGGGACATGACGAGGAGTCTCGAAATGGTCGAGACGTAAAGATCGATATATTGGACGACTATATTCGGACTTTGGAAAGGTTCCGAGTGATTCGGGTATTTTTCGGAGTACCGGAGAGTTACGGGAATTCGCCGGGGAGTATATGGGCCTTATTGGGCCATACGGGAATAGAGGAGAGAGGCCAAAAGGAAGGAGGCCTGCGCCCCCCTCTGGTCCGAATTGGACAAGGGGCGCAACCCCCCTTTCCTTCTTCCTCTCCCCCTCTTTCCCCTTCTCCTACTCCAACAAGGAAGGAGGGAGTCCTACTCTCGGTGGGAGTAGGACTCCCCTTGGCGCGCCCCCTCCTAGGCCGGCCGCCCCCTCCCCCCTTGATCCTTTATATACGGGGACAGGGGGGCACCTCTAGGCACAACAACAATTGATCCCTTGGATCTCTTAGCCGTGTGCGGTGCCCCCTCCACCATAGTCCACCTCGACAATATCGTAGCGGTGCTTAGGCGAAGCCCTGCGACAGTAGAACATCAAGATCGTCACCACGCCGTCGTGCTGACGGAACTCTCCCTCGATACTCGGCTGGATCGGAGTTCGAGGGACGTCATCGAGCTGAACGTGAGCTAGAACTCGGAGGTGCCGTAGTTTCGGTGCTTGATTGGTCGGGCCTTGAAGACGTACGACTACATCAACCGCGTTGTTCTAACGCTTTCGCTTTCGGTCTACGAGGGTACGTGGACACACTCTCCCCTCTCGTTGCTATGCATCACCATGATCTTGCATGTGCGTAGGAAATTTTTTAAAATTACTACGTTCCCCAACAGTGGCATTCGAGCCTAGGTTTTATGCGTAGATGTTATATGCACGAGTAGAACACAAGTGAGTTGTTGGCGATACAAGTCATACTGCTTACCAGCATGTCATACTTTGGTTTGGCGGTATTGTTGGATGAAGCAGCCCGGACCGACATTACGCGTACGCTTACGCGAGACTGGTTTTACCGCCGTGCTTTGCAAACAGCTGACTAGCGGGTGTCAGTTTCTCCAACTTTAGTTGAACCGAGTGTGGCTACGCCCGGTCCTTGCGAAGGTTAAAACAGCACTAACTTGACGAACTATCATTGTGGTTTTGATGCATAGGTAAGAACAGTTCTTGCTCAGCCCATAGCAGCCACGTAAAACTTGCAACAACAAAGTAGAGGACGTCTAACTTGTTTTTGCAGGGCATGTTGTGATGTGATATGGTCAAGACGTGATGCTATATTTTATTGTATGAGATGATCATGTTTTGTAACCGAAGTTATCGGCAACTGGCAGGAGCCATATGGTTGTCGCTTTATTGTATGAAATACAAACGCCCTGTAATTGCATTACTTTATCACTAAGCGGTAGCGATAGTCATAGAAGCAATAGATGGCGTAACGACAACGATGCTACCATGGAGATCAAGGTGTCGCGCCGGTGACGATGGTGATCACGACGGTGCTTCAGAGATGGAGATCACAAGCACAAGATGATGATGGCCATATCATATCACTTATATTGATTGGATGTGATGTTTATCCTTTATGCATCTTATCTTGCTTTGATTGACGGTAGCATTTTAAGATGATCTCTCACTAAAAATTATCAAGAAGTGTTCTCCCTGAGTATGCACCGTTGCAAAAGTTCTTCGTGCTGAGACACCACATGATGATCGGGTGTGATAGGCTCTACGTTCAAATACAACGGGTGCAAAACAGTTGCACACGCGGAATACTCAGGTTAAACTTGACGAGGCTAGCATATAACAGATATGGCCTCGGAACACGGAGACTGAAAGGTCGAACGTGAATCATATAGTAGATATGATCAACATAGTGATGTTCACCATTGAAACTACTCCATCTCACGTGATGATCGAACATGGTTTAGTTGATTTTGATCACGTGATCACTTAGATGACTAGAGAGATGTCTGTCTAAGTGGGAGTTCTTAAGTAATATGATTAATTGAACTTAAATTTATCATGAACTTAGTCCTGGTAGTATTTTGCAAATTATGTTGTAGATCAATAGCTCGCGTTGTTGCTTTCATATGTTTATTTTGATATGTTCCTAGAGAAAACTATGTTGAAAAATGTTAGTAGCAATAATGCGGATTGGATCCGTGATCTGAGGTTTATCCTCATTGCTGCACAGAAATATTATGTCCTTAATGCACCGCTAGGTGACAGACCTATTGCAGGAGCAGATGCAGACGTTATGAACGTTTGGCTAGCTCAATATGATGACTACTTGATAGTTTAGTGCACCATGCTTAACGGTTTAGAATCGGGACTTTAAAGACGTTTTGAACGTCATGGACCATATGAGATGTTTCAGGAATTGAAGTTAATATTTCAAGCAAATACCCAAGTTGAGAGATATGAAGTCTCCAACAAGTTCTATAGCTAAAAGATGGAGGAGAATCGCTCAACTAGTGAGCATGTGCTCAAATTGTCTGGGTACTTCAATCGCTTGAATCAAGTGGGAGTTAATCTTCCAGATAAGATAGTGATTGACAGAATTCTCTAGTCACCATCACTAAGTTTCTAGAACTTTGTGATGAACTATAGTATGCAAGGGATGACGAAAACGATTCCCGAGCTCTTCGTGATGTTGAAATCAACGAAGGTAGAAATCAAGAAAGAGCATCAAGTGTTGATGATTGACAAGACCACTAGTTTCAAGAAAAAGGGAAAAGGGAAAGAAAGGGAAACTTCAAGTAGAATGGAAAACAAGTTGTCACTCCCGTGAAGAAGACCAAAGCTGGACCAAAGCCTGAAACAGAGTGCTTACACTGCAAAGGAAATGGTCACTGGAAGCAGAAATGCCCTGAATATTTGGTGGATAAGAAGGATGGCAAAGTGAACAAGGGTATATTTGATATACAGGTTATTGATGTGTGCCTTACTAGTGTTTTTAGTAGCCCCTGAGTATTTGATACGTGTTCGGTTGCTAAGATTAGTAACTCGAAACAGGAGTTACAGAATAAACAGAGACTAGTTGAAGGGGAAGTGACGATGAGTGTTGGAAGTAGTTCCAAGATTGATATGATCATCATCGCACACTCCCTAAACTTTCGGGATAAGTGTTAAACCTAAATAAATGTTATTTAGCGTTTGCGTTGAGCATGAATATGATTTGATCATGATTATTGCAATACAGTTATTCATTTAAAGTCAGAGAATAATTGTTCTTCGGTTTACATGAATAAAACCTTGAATGGTCATACACCCAATGAAAATAGTTTGTTGGATCTCGATCGTAGTGATACACATATTCATAATATTGATGCCAATAGATGCAAAGTTAATAATGATAGTGCAACTTATTTGTGGCACTGACGTTTTGGTCATATCGGTGTAAAGCGCTTGAAGAAACTCCATAAAGATGGATTTTTCGGAATCACTTGGTTATGAATCATTTGATGCTTGCGAACCGTGCCTTTTGGGCAAGATGACTAAAACTCCATTCTCCGGAACAATGGAACGAGCTACTGACTTGTTGGAAATAATACATACCGATGTATGCGATCCAATGAGTGTTAATGCTCGTGGCGGGTATCATTATTTTCTGACCTTCACAAGATGAATTGAACAGATATAAGTATATCTACTTAATGAAGCACAAGTCTGAAACATTTGAAAAGTTCAAAGAATTTCAGAGTGAAGTGGAGAATCATCGTAACAAGAAAATAAAGTTTTTGCACTTTGATCGCGGAGACAAATACTTGAGTTACAAGTTTGGTCTTCTATTAAAACAATGTGGAATAGTTTCACAAACTCATGCCACCTGGAACACCACAGCTTAATGGTGTGTCCGAACGTCATAACAGTACTTTATTGGATATAGTGCAATCTATGATGTCTCTTACCGATTTACCACTATTGTTTTGGGGTTATGCATTAGAGACAGCTGCATTCACGTTAAAAGGGCACCATCTAAATCCGTTGAGACGACACCATATGAACTGTGGTTTAGCAAGAAACCCAAGTTGTCGTTTCTTAAAGTTTGGGGCTGTGATGCTTATGTGAAAAAAGTTTCATCCTGATAAGCTCAAACCCAAATTGGAGAAGTGCGTCTTCATAGAATACCCAAAGGAAATTGTTGGGTACACCTTCTATCACAGATCTGAAGGCAAGATATTCGTTGCTAAAAATGGATCCTTTCTAGAGAAGAAGTTTCTCTCGAAAGAAGTGAGTGGGAGGAAAGTAGAACTTGATAAGGTAACTGTACCTTCTCCCGAATTGGAAAATAGTTCATCACTGAAATCAGTTCCAGTGATTCCTACACCAACCAGTGAAGATGCTAATGATGATGATCATGAAACTTCAGATCAAGTTAGTACAGAACCTCATAGGTCTTCCAGAGTACGGTCCGCACCAGTGTGGTACGGTAATCCTGTTCTGAAAGTCATGTTACTAGACCATGATAAACCTACGAACTATGAGGAAGCGATGATGAGCCCAGATTCCGCAAAATGGCTGGAGGCCATGAAATCTGAGATAGGATCCATGTATGAGAACAAAGTGTGGACTTTGGTGGACTTGCCCGATGATCGGAAAACCATAAGAAATAAATGGATCTTCAAGAGGAAGACGAACGTTGATAGTAGTGTTACTATCTACAAAGCTCGACTTGTCGCAAAAAGGTTTTTGACAAGTTCAAGGTGTTGACTACAATGAGATTTTGTCAACTGTAGCGATGCTTAAGTCTGTCCGAATCATGTTAGCAATTACCACATTTTATGAAATCTGGAAAATGGATGTCAAAACTGCATTCCTTAATGGTTTTCTTAAAGAAGAGTTGTATATGATGCAACCAGAAGGTTTTGTCAATCCTAAAGGTGCTAACAGAATGTGCAAGCTCCAGCGATCCATCTATGGACTGGTGCAAGCATCTCAGAGTTGGAATATACACTTTGATAAGTTGATCAAAGCATATAGTTTTGTACAGACTTACGGTGAAGCCTGTATTTACGAGAAAGTGAGTGGGAGCACTACAGCATTTCTAATAAGTATATGTGAATGACATATTGTTGATCGGAAATAATGTAGAATTATTCTGCAAAGCATAAAGGAGTGTTTGAAAGGAGTTCTTTAAAAGAAAGACCTCAGTAAAGCTACTTACATATTGAGCATCAAAATCTACTGAGATAGATCAAGATGCTTGATAAGTTTTTCAACAAGTACATACCTTGTCAAGATTTTGAAGTCGTTCAAAATGGAACAGTAAAAGAAAGAGTTCTTGCCTGTGTTGCAAAGGTGTGAAATTGAGTAAGACTCAAATCCCGACCACGGCAGAAAATAGAAAAGAGAATGAAAGTCATTCCCTATGCATCAGTCACAGGTTCTATAAAGTATGCTATGCTATGTACCAGACCTATTGTATACCTTGCTCTGAATTTGGTAAAGGAGCACATTAGTAATCTAGGAGTAGATCACTGGACATTGGTCAAGAATATCCTTAGTGAGGACTAAGGAAATATTTCTCGATTATGGAGGTGATAAAAGAGCCCGTCGTAAAGAGTTACATCGGTGCAAGCTTTTACACCGATCCAGATGAATCTAAGTCTCAATCTGGATACATATTGAAAGTGGGAGCAATTAGCTAGAGTAGCTCCGTGCAGAGCATTGTAGACATAGAATATTTGCAAAATGCATACGGCTCTGAATGTGACAGACCCATTGACTAAGCTTCTCTCACGAGCAAAACATGATCACACCTTAGTACTCTTTGGGTGTTATGTTGGGGAACGTAGTAATTTCAAAAAATTTCCTACGCACACGCAAGATCATGGTGATGCATAACAACGAGAGGGGAGAGTGTTGTCTACGTACCCTTGTAGACCGAAGCGGAAGCGTTGACACAACGTAGAGGAAGTAGTCGTACGTCCTCCCGGTCCGACCGATCCAAGCACCGTTACTCCGGCACCTCCGAGTTCTTGACACGCGTACAGCTCGATGACGCACCCCGATCTCCGATCCAGCAGAGGCGCGGGGAGGAGTTCCGTCAGCACGACGGCATGGTGACGATCTTGATGTTCTCCTGTCGCAGGGCTTCGCCTAAGCACCGCTACAATATGACCGAGGTGTAATATCGTGGAGGGGGGCACCGCACACGGCTAAGGAACGATCTCAATGATCAACTTGTGTGTCCATGGGGTGCCCCCTGCCCCCGTATATAAAGGAGTGGAGGAGGGGAGGGCCGGCCCTCTACTATGGCGCGCCCTAGGGGAGTCCTACTCCCACCGGGAGTAGGATTCCCCCTTTCCTAATCCAACTAGGAGACCTTCCATGTATTAGGAGTAGGAGACAATGAAGGGGAAGAGAGAAGGGAAGGAAGGAGGGGGTGCGGCCCCTCCCCCTAGTCCAATTTGGACTAGGCCATGGGGGGGCGCGCGGCCTGCCCTAGGCAGCCCCTCTCTCTTTCCCGCAGGGCCCAATAAGGCCCAATACTTCTCCCCGGCGAATTCCCGTAACTCTCCGGTACTTCGAAAAATACCCGAATCACTCGGAACCTTTCCGAACTCCGAATATAGTCGTCCAATATATCGATCTTTACGTCTCGACCATTTCGAGACTCCTCGTCATGTCCCTGATCTCATCCGGGACTCCGAACTCCTTCGGTACATCAAAACTCATAATATAATTGTCATCGAAACCTTAAGCGTGCGGACCCTACGGTTCGAGAACAATGTAGACATGACCGAGACACGTCTCCGGTCAATAACCAATAGCGGGACCTGGATGCCCATATTGGTTCCTACATATTCTACGAAGATCTTTATCGGTCAGACCGCATAACAACATACGTTGTTCCCTTTGTCATCGGTATGTTACTTGCCCGAGATTCGATCGTCGGTATCCAATACCTAGTTCAATCTCGTTACCGCCAAGTCTCTTTACTCGTTCCGTAATACATCATCTTGCAACTAACTCATTAGTTGCAATGCTTGCAAGGCTTAAGTGATGTGCATTACCGAGAGGGCCCAGAGATACCTCTCCACATTCAGAGTGACAAATCCTAATCTTGAAATACGCCAACCCAACAAGTACCTTCGGAGACACCTGTGGAGCACCTTTATAATCACCCAGTTATGTTGTGACGTTTGGTAGCACACAAAGTTTTCCTCCGGTAAACGAGAGTTGCATAATCTCATAGTCATAGGAACATGTATAAGTCATGAAGGAAGCAATAGCAACATACTAAACGATCGGGTGCTAAGCTAATGGAATGGGTCATGTCAATCAGATCATTCAACTAATGATGTGATCCCGTTAATCAAATAACAACTCTTTGTCCATGGTTAGGAAACATAACCATCTTTGATTAACAAGCTAGTCAAGTAGAGGCATACTAGTGACACTCTGTTTGTCTATATATTCACACATGTATTATGTTTCCGGTTAATACAATTCTAGCATGAATAATAAACATTTATCATGATATAAGGAAATAAATAATAACTTTATTATTGCCTCTAGGGCATATTTCCTTCAGTCTCCCACTTGCACTAGAGTCAATAATCTAGTTCACATCGCCATGTGATTTAACACCAATATTCATATCTGTATATGATTAGCACCCATAGTTCACATCATCATGTGACCAACACCCAAAGGGTTTACTAGAGTCAATAATCTAGTTCACATCGGTATGTGATTAACACCCAAAGAGTACTAAGGTGTGATCATGTTTTGCTTGTGAGAGAATCTTAGTCAACGGGTCTTTCACATTCAGAGCCGTATGTATTTTGCAAATATTCTATGTCTACAATGCTCTGTACGGAGCTACTCTAGCTAATTGCTCCCACTTTCAATATGTATCCAGATTAAGACTTAGAATCATCTGGATCAGTGCCAAAACTTGTATTGACGTAACCCTTTACGACGAACCTTTTGTCACTTCCATAATCGAGAAACATATCCTTATTCCACTAAGGATAATTTTGACCGCTGTCCAGTGATCTACTCCTAGATCACTATTGTACTCCCTTGCCAAACTCAGTGTAGGGTATACAATAGATCTGGTACACAACATGGCATACTTTATAGAACCTATGGCCAAGGCATAGGGAATGACTTTCATTCTCTTTCTATCTTCTGTCGTGGTCGGGTTTTGAGTCTTACTCAATTTCACACCTTGTAACACAGGCAAGAACTCCTTCTTTGACTGTTCCATTTTGAACTACTTCAAAATCTTGTCAAGGTATGTACTCATTGAAAATCTTATCAAGCGTCTTGATCTATCTCAATAGATCTTGATGCTCAATATGTAAGTAGCTTTACCAAAGTCTTTATTTTAAAGAACTCCTTCCAAACACTCCTTTATGCTTTGCAGAATAATTCTACATTATTTCCGATCAACAATATGTCATTCACATATACTTATCAGAAATGCTGTAGTGCTCCCACTCACTTTCTTGTAAATACAGGCTTCACCGTAAGTCTGTATAAAACTATATGCTTTGATCAACTCATCAAAGCGTATATTCCAACTCCGAGATGCTTGCACCAGTCCATAGATGGATCGCTAGAGCTTGCACACTTTGTTAGCTCCCTTTGGATCGATAAAACCTTCTGGTTGCATCATATACAACTCTTCCTCCAGAAACCCATTCAGGAATGCAGTTTTTACATCCATTTGCCAAATTTCATAAATTGTGGCAATTGCTAACATGATTCGGACAGACTTAAGCATCGCTACAGTTGAGAAAATCTCATTGTAGTCAACACCTTGAACTTGTCAAAAACCTTTTTGCGACAAGTCGAGCTTTGTAGATAGTAACACTACTATTAACGTCCGTCTTCCTCTTGAAGATCCATTTATACAATATGGTTTGCCGATCATTGGGCAACTCCACCAAAGTCCACACTTTGTTCTCATACATGGATCCCATCTCAGATTTCATGGCCTTAAGCCATTTTGCGGAATCTGGGCTCATCATCGCTTCCTCATAGTTTGTAGGTTCATCATGGTCTAGTAACATGACTTTTAGAACAGGATTACCGTACCACTCTGGTGCGGACCGTACTCTGGAAGACCTACGAGATTCTGTAGTAACTTGATCTGAAGTTTCATGATCATCATCATTAGCTTCCTCACTAATTGGTGTAGGAATCACTGGAACTGATTTCAGTGATGAACTATTTTCCAATTAGGGAGAAGGTACAGTTACTTCATCAAGTTCTACTTTCCTCCCACTCACTTCTTTCGAGAGAAACTCCTTCTCTAGAAAGGATCCATTTTTAGCAACGAATATCTTGCCTTCGGATCTGTGATAGAAGGTGTACCCAACAATTTCCTTTGGGTATTCTATGAAGACGCACTTCTCCGATTTGGGTTTGAGCTTATCAGGATGAAACTTTTTCACATAAGCATCACAGCCGCAAATTTTAAGAAACGACAACTTGGGTTTCTTGCTAAACCACAGTTCATATGGTGTCATCTCAATGGATTTAGATGGTGCCCTTTTAACGTGAATGCAGCTGTCTTTAATGTATAACCCCAAAATGATAATGGTAAATCAGTAAGAGACATCATAGATCGCACCATATCCAATAAAGTGCGGTTACGATGTTCGGACACACCATAACGTTGTGGTGTTCCAGGTGGCGTGAGCTGTGAAACTATTCCACATTTTTAATTGAAGACCAAACTCGTAATTCAAATATTCGTTTCTGCGATCAGATCGCAGAAATTTTATTTTCTTGTTACGATGATTTTTCCACTTCACTCTGAAACTCTTTGAACCTTTCAACTATTTCAGACTTATGTTTCATCAAGTAGATATACCCATATCTGCTCAAATCATCTTGTGAAGGTCAGAAAATGACGATACTTGCCACGAGCATCAATTACTCATTGGATCGCATATATCGGTATGTATTATTTCCAATAAGTCAGTAGCTTGTTCCATTGTTCCGGAGAACGGAGTTTTTAGTCATCTTGCCCAAAATGCATGGTTCACAAGCATCAAATGATTCATAACCAAGTGATTCCGAAAATCCATCTTTATGGAGTTTCTTCATGCGCTTTACACCGATATGACCCAAACGACAGTGCCACAAATAAGTTGCACTATCATTATTAACTTTGCATCTTTTGGCATCAATATTATGAATATGTGTATCACTACAATCGAGATCCAACAAACTATGTTCATTGGGTGTATGACCATCGAAGGTTTTATTCATGTAAACAGAATAACAATTATTCTCTAACTTTAAATGAATAACTGTATCGCAATAAACACGATCAAATCATGTTCATGCTTAATGCAAATGCCAAATAACATTTATTTAGGTTTAACACTAATCCCGAAAGTATAGGGAGTGTGCGATGATGATCATATCAATCTTGGAACTACTTCCAACACTCATCGTCACTTTCCCCTTCAACTAGTCTCTGTTTATTCTATAACTCCTGTTTCGAGTTACTAATCTTAGCAACCGAACAAGTATCAAATACTCAGGGGTTACTATAAACACTAGTAAGGCACACATCAATAACCTGTGTATCAAATATACCCTTGTTCACTTTGCCATCCTTATCCACCAAATATTCAGGGTATTTCCGCTTCCAGTGACCATTTCCTTTGCAGTGTAAGCACTCAGTTTCAGGCTATGGTTCAGCTTTGGGCTTCTTCGTGGGAGTGACAACTTGCTTGTCAATCTACTTGAAGTTCCCCTTTCTTTCCCTTTGCCCTTTTCTTGAAACTAGTGATCTTGTCAACCATCAACAATTGATGCTTTTTCTTGATTTCTACCTTCGTCGATTTCAACATCACGAAGAGCTCGGGAATCATTTTCGTCATCCCTTGCATACTATAGTTCATCACGAAGTTCTCCTAACTTGGCGATGGTGACTAGAGAACTCTGTCAATCACTATCTTATCTGGAAGATTAACTCCCACTTGATTCAAGCGATTGTAGTACCCAGACAATCTGAGCACTTGCTCACTATTTGAGCGATTCTCCTCCATCTTTTAGCTATAGAACTTGTTGGAGACTTCATATCTCTCAACTCGGGTATTTGCTTGAAATATTAACTTCAACTCCTGGAACATCTCATATGGTCCATGACGTTCAAAATGTCTTTGAAGTCCCGATTCTAAGCCATAAAGCATGATGCACAAAACTATCAAGTAGTCATCATATTGAGCTAGCCAAACGTTCATAACGTCTGCATCTGCTCCTGCAATAGGTCTATCACCTAGCGGTGCATCAAGGACATAATTCTTCTGCGTAGCAATGAGGATAAACCTCAGATCACGGATCCAATCCGCATCATTGCTACTAACATTTTTCAACACAATTTTCTCTAGGAACATATCAAAATAAACATATGAAAGCAACAACGCAAGCTATTGATCTTACAACATAATTTGCAAAATACTACCAGGACTAAGTTCATGATAAATTTAAGTTCAATTAATCATATTACTTAAGAACTCCCACTTAGACAGACATCTCTCTAGTCATCTAAGTGATAACATGATCCAAATCAACTAAACCATAACCGATCATCACGTGAGATGGAGTAGTTTTCAATGGTGAACATCTTATGTTGATCATATCTACTATATGATTCACGGTCGACCTTTCGGTCTCCGTGTTCCGAGGCCATATCTGCATATGCTAGGCTCGTCAAGTTTAACCTGAGTATTCTGCGTGTGCAAAACTGGCTTGCACCCGTTGTAGATGGACGTAGAGCTTATCACACCCGATCATCACGTGGTGTCTGGGCACGACGAACTTTGGCAACGGTGCATACTCAGGGAGAACACTTCTTGATAATTTTAGTGAGAGATCATCTTAAAATGCTACCGTCAATCAAAGCAAGATAAGATGCATAAAGGATAAACATCACATGCAATCAATATAAGTGATATGATATGGCCATCATCATCTTGTGCTTGTGATCTCCATCTCCGAAGCACCATCATGATCACCATCGTCACCGGCGTGACACCTTGATCTCCATCGTAGCATCGTTGTCGTTTACGCCATCTATTGCTTCTACGACTATCGCTATCGCTTAGTGATAAAGTAAAGCAATTACAGGGCGTTTGCATTTCATACAATAAAGCGACAACCATATGGCTCCTGCCAGTTGCCGATAACTTCGGTTACAAAACATGATCATCTCATACAATAAAATATAGCATCATGTCTTGGCCATATCACATCACAACATGCCCTGCAAAAACAAGTTAGACGTCCTCTACTTTGTTCTTGCAAGTTTTACGTGGCTGCTACGGGCTTAAGCAAGAACGAATCTCACCTACGCATCAAAACCACAACGATAGTTTGTCAAGTTGATGTTGTTTTAACCTTCGCAAGGACCGGGCGTAGCCACACTCGGTTCAACTAAAGTTGGAGAAACTGACACCCGCTAGTCACCTGTGTGCAAAGCACGACGGTAAAACCAGTCTCGCGTAAGCGTACGCGTAATGTCGGTCCGGGCCGCTTCATCCAACAATACCGCCGAACCAAAGTATGACATGCTGGTAAGCAGTATGACTTATATCGCCCACAACTCACTTGTGTTCTACTCGTGCATATAACATCAAACCATAAAACCTAGGCTCGGATGCCACTGTTGGGGAACGTAGTAATTTCAAAAAATTTCCTACGCACACGCAAGATCATGGTGATGCATAGCAACGAGAGGGGAGAGTGTTGTCTACGTACCCTCGTAGACCGAAGCGGAAGCGTTGACAAAATGTAGAGGAAGTAGTCGTACGTCCTCCCGGTCCGACCGATCCAAGCACCGTTACTCCGGCACCTCCGAGTTCTTGACACGCGTACAGGTCGATGACGCACCCCGATCTCCGATCCAGCAGAGGCGCGGGGAGGAGTTCCGTCAGCACAACGGCATGGTGACGATCTTGATGTTCTCCTGTCGCAGGGCTTCGCCTAAGCACCGCTACAATATGACCGAGGTGTAATATCGTGGAGGGGGGCACCGCACACGGCTAAGGAACGATCTCAATGATCAACTTGTGTGTCCATGGGGTGCCCCCTGCCCCCGTATATAAAGGAGTGGAGGAGGAGAGGGCCGGCCCTCTACTATGGCGCGCCCTAGGGGAGTCCTACTCCCACCGGGAGTAGGATTCCCCCTTTCCTAGTCCAACTAGGAGACCTTCCATGTATTAGGAGTAGGAGACAAGGAAGGGGAAGAGAGAAGGGAAGGAAGGAGGGGGTGCGGCCCCTCCCCCTAGTCCAATTCGGACTAGGCCATGGGGGGCGCGCGGCCTGCCCTAGGCAGCCCCTCTCTCTTTCCCGCAGGGCCCAATAAGGCCCAATACTTCTCCCCGGCGAATTCCCGTAACTCTCCGGTACTCCGAAAAATACCCGAATCACTCGGAACCTTTCCGAACTCCGAATATAGTCGTCCAATATATCAATCTTTACGTCTAGACCATTTCGAGACTCCTCGTCATGTCCCCGATCTCATCTGGGACTCCGAACTCCTTTGGTACATCAAAACTCATAATATAATTGTCATCGAAACCTTAAGCGTGCGGACCCTACAGTTCGAGAACAATGTAGACATGACCGAGACACGTCTCCGGTCAATAACCAATAGCGGGATCTGGATGCCCATATTGGTTCCTACATATTCTACGAAGATCTTTATCGGTCAGACCGCATAATAACATACGTTGTTCCCTTTGTCATCGGTATGTTACTTGCCCGAGATTCGATCGTCGGTATCCAATACCTAGTTCAATATCGTTACCGGCAAGTCTCTTTACTCGTTCCGTAATACATCATCTCGCAACTAACTCATTAGTTGCAATGCTTGCAAGGCTTAAGTGATGTGCATTACTGAGAGGGCCCAGAGATACCTCTCCGACATTCAGAGTGACAAATCCTAATCTCGAAATACGCCAACCCAACAAGTACCTTCGGAGACACCTGTAGAGCACCTTTATAATCACCCAGTTACGTTGTGACGTTTGGTAGCACACAAAGTGTTCCTCCGGTAAACGGGAGTTGCATAATCTCATAGTCATAGGAACATGTATAAGTCATGAAGGAAGCAATAGCAACATACTAAACGATCGGGTGCTAAGCTAACGGAATGGGTCATGTCAATCAGATCATTCAACTAATGATGTGATCCCGTTAATCAAATAACAATTCTTTGTCCATGGTTAGGAAACATAACCATCTTTGATTAACAAGCTAGTCAAGTAGAGGCATACTAGTGACACTCTGTTTTTCTATATATTCACACATGTATTATGTTTCCGGTTAATACAATTTTAGCATGAATAATAAACATTTATCATGATATAAGGAAATAAATAATAACTTTATTATTGCCTCTAGGGCATATTTCCTTCATGTTAATCACATAGCGATGTGAACTAGATTATTGACTCTAGTAAACCCTTTGAGTGTTGGTCACATGACGATGTGAACTATGGGTGTTAATCATATACAGATATGAATATTGGTGTTAAATCACATGGCGATGTGAACTAGATTATTGACTCTAGTGCAAGTGGGAGACTGAAGGAAATATGCCCTAGAGGCAATAATAAAGTTATTATTTATTTCCTTATTTCATGATAAATGTTTATTATTCATGCTAGAATTGTATTAACCGAAAACATAATACATGTGTGAATACATAGACAAACTTAATGTCACTAGTATGCCTCTACTTGACTAGCTCATTAATCAAAGATGGTTATGTTTCCTAACCATAGACATGAGTTGTCATTTGATTAACGGGATCACATCATTAGTAGAATGATGTGATTGACTTGACCCATTCCGTTAGCTTAGCACTCGATCGTTTAGTATATTGCTATTGCTTTCTTCATGACTTATACATGTTCCTATGACTATGAGATTATGCAACTCCCATTTGCCGGAGGAACACTTTGTGTGCTACAAACGTCACAACGTAACTGGGTGATTATAAAGGAGCTCTATAGGTGTCTCCAAAGGTACATGTTGGGTTGGTGTATTTCAAGATTAGGATTTGTCACTCCGATTGTCGGAGAGGTATCTCTGGGCCCTCTCGGTAATGCACATCACTTAAGCCTTGCAAGCATTGTAACTAATGAGTTAGTTGCACGATGATGTAACGAGTAAAGAGACTTGCCGGTAACGAGATTGAACTAGGTATTGAGATACCGACGATCGAATCTCGGGCAAGTAACATACCGATGACAAAGGGAACAATGTATGTTGTAATGCGGTTTGACCGATAAAGATCTTCGTAGAATATGTGGGAGCCAATATGGGCATCCAGGTCCCGCTATTGGTTATTGACCGGAAACGTGTTTCGGTCATGTCTACATAGTTCTCGAACCCGTAGGGTCTGAACGCTTAAGGTTTCGATGACAGTTATATTATGAGTTTATGAGTTTTGATGTACCGAAGGAGTTCGGAGTCCCAGATGAGATCGGGGACATGACGAGGAGTCTCGAAATGGTCGAGACGTAAAGGTCAATATATTGGATGACTATATTCGGACTTCGGAAAGGTTCCGAGTGATTCGGGTATTTTTCGGAGTACCTGAGAGTTACGGGAATTCGCCGGGGAGTATATGGGCCTTATTGGGCCATACGGGAATAGAGGAGAGAGGCCAAAAGGAAGGAGGCCTGCGCCCCCCTCTGGTCCGAATTGGACAAGGGGCGCAGCCCCCCTTTCCTTCTTCCTCTCCCCCTCTTTCCCCTTCTCCTACTCCAACAAGGAAGGAGGGAGTCCTACTCCCGGTGGGAGTAGGACTCCCCTTGGCGCGCCCCCTCCTAGGCCGGCCGCCCCCTCCCCCCTTGCTCCTTTATATACGGGGACAGGGGGGCACCTCTAGGCACAACAACAATTGATCCCTTGGATCTCTTAGCCATGTGCGGTGCCCCCCTCCACCATAGTCCACCTCGATAATATCGTAGCGGTGCTTAGGCGAAGCCCTGCAACGGTAGAACATCAAGATCATCACCACGCCGCCATGCTGACGGAACTCTCCCTCAACACTTGGCTGGATCGGAGTTCGAGGGACGTCATCGAGCTGAACGTGTGCTAGAACTCGGAGGTGTCGTAGTTTCGGTGCTTGATCGGTCGGGCCGTGAAGACGTACGACTACATAAACCGCATTGTTCTAACGCTTCCGCTTTCGATCTACGAGGGTACGTGGATACACTCTCCCCTCTCGTTGCTATGCATCACCATGATCTTGCAGGTGCCTAGGAATTTTTTTGAAATTACTACGTTCCCCAACAATTCATTTGTTATTTTCGTCGGAATTTGTTAGAGCATTTGGTTTGTATGTCCCCTTGCTATTAGAATTGACTACTTGCTTTTCACCGACCAAAATCTTATTCTTGTAGTCATTAACACTATATGAATAACTTATAAAGATCATACTCTTTGGCTATCATATTTCTTATCTAATGGGACATCTGGAAGGCAAGAAATGATATTGCTTTCAACAACAGAGAGTGGGTAGTGTTGTAGGTTACCAATGCAGCCAATGCTATGTTGAAAAAGCAAGAACTGGAGTACAGATCTCAGGGAGGAAAAATAAGAGTCAATGATAGCTTGCACCAGGGAATTTTTCTTTGCAGATTGAGATGAACATACAATGTGCTTGGGAGTTGATCCAAACCCCAACATACTGGATAATCTTCCAATCACAACATTATCATCTCTACTATGGCAATGGGAAACCAATGTATACAGATGGTTTATTTGGAATATTCCTGTCATTCAAAGTTTATTTGGTACTAATAATGCAAGCTTAGTATCACCTATCATGTATTCCTGTCTATGATTATGATTCTAGTGACAGACTCATCTCAAAGCATAGCGCTGCAGGTGTTTGCACCACTAAAAGTATGTCCCATAATTTTGGGCATGTTTTTTCCCCTAACATTTAAATTCAAAATACTAGTTCCATAGGCACTTAGAAGAATCTATTACATGTTATCGGGAAGGATAAAGTTTTGCCTCATAGAGTCCAGACCTTTGCGTGGATGTTACTTTGACAGGATCCTCCTAGAGCTGCTTCATGATCATCTCATATTCAACCATTCTGTAAAAGAAGTGGGCAGCTGGAGGATGATATTCATTTGTTATTTTCCTGGGAATTTGTTAAAGCATTTTGGTTTGTATGTCCCCTTGCTGTTAGAATTAACTACTTGCTTTTCACCGACCAAAATCTTATTCTTGAAGTCATTAACACAATATCAACAACTTATCAAGATCATACTCTTTGGCTATCACATTTCTTATCTAAAGGGACATCTGGAATGCAAGAAATGATATTGCTTTCAACAATAGAGAATGGGAAGTGTTGTAGGTTACCAATGCAGCCAATGCTATGTTGAAAGAGCAAGAACTGGCGTATAGATCTCAGGGAGGAAAAATAGGAGTCAATGATAGCTTGCACCAGGGAATTTTTCTTTGCAGATTGAGATGAACATACAATGTGCTTGGGAGTTGATCCCAAACCCCAACATATTGGATATATGCCAATCGCAACATTATCATCTCTACTATGGCAATGGGAAACCAATATATACAGATGGTTTATTTGGAATATTCTTGTCATTCAATGTTTATTTGGTACTAATAATGCAAGCTTAGTATCACCTATCATGTATTCCTATCTATGATTACGATTCTAGTGACAGACTCATCTCAAAGCATAGCGCTGCAGGTGTTTGCACCACTAAAAGTGCGTGCCATAATTTTGGGCATGTTTTGTCCCCTAACATTTAAATTCAGAATACTAGTTTCATAGGCACTAAGAAGAATCTATTACATGTTATCGGGAAGGATAAAGTTTTGCCTCATAGAGTCCAAACCTTTGCGTGGAGGTTACTTTGACAGGATCCCCCTAGAGCCGCTTCATGATCATCTCATATTCAACCTTTGTGTAAAAGAAGTGGGCAACTGGAGGATGATATTCATTTGTTATTTTTCTGGGAATTTGTTAGAGCATTTTGGTTTGTATGTCCGCTTGCTATTAGAATTGACTACTTTCTTACCAACCAAAATCTTATTATTGAAGTCATTAACACTATATCAACAACTTAACAAGAACATACTCTTTGGCTATCATATTTCTTATCTAATGGGACATCTGGAAGGCAAGAAATGATATTGCTTTCAACAATAGAGAGTGGGAAGTGTTGTAGGTTACCAATACAGCCAATGCTATGTTGAAAAAGCAAGAACTGGAGTATAGATCTCAGGGAGTAAAAAGAGGAGTCAATGATAGCTTGCACCAGGGAATTTTTCTTTGTAGATTGAGATGAACATACAATGTGCTTGGGAGTTGATCCGAAACCCCAACATATTGGATAATCTGCCAATCGCAACATTATCATCTCTACTATGGCAATGGGAAACCAATGTATACAGATAGTTTATTTGGAATATTCCTGTCATTCAAAGTTTATTTGGTACTAATAATGCAAGCTTAGTATCACCTATCATGTATTCCTGTCTATGATTACGATTCTAGTGACAGACTCATCTCAAAGCATAGCGCTGCAGGTGTTTGCACCACTAAAAGTGCGTGCCATAATTTTGGGCATGTTTTGTCCCCTAACATTTAAATTCAAAATACTAGTTCCATAGGCACTAAGAAGAATGTATTACATGTTATCGGGAAGGATAAAGTTTTGCCTCATAGAGTCCAGAACATTGCGTGGAGGTTACTTTGATAGGATCCTCCTAGAGCTACTTCATGACCATCTCTTATTAAACCTTTGTTTAAAAGAAGTGGGCAGCTGGAGGATGATATTCATTTTTTTTATTTTCCTGGGAATTTGTTAGAGCATTTTGGTTTGTATGTCCCCTTGCTATTAGAATTGACTACTTGCTTTTCACCAACCAAAATCTTATTCCTGAAGTCATTAACACTATATCAACAACTTATCAAGATCATACTCTTTGGCTATCACATTTCTTATCTAATGGGACATCTGGAATGCAAGAAATGATATTGCTTTCAACAACAGAGAGTGGGAAGTGTTGTAGGTTACCAATGCAGCCAATGCTATGTTGGAAGAGCAAGAACTGGCGTATAGATCTCAGGGAGGAAAAATAGGAGTCAATGATAGCTTGCACCAGGGAATTTTTCTTTGCAGATTGAGATGAACATACAATGTGCTTGGGAGTTGATCCCAAACCCCAACATATTGGATAATATGCCAATCGCAACATTATCATCTCTACTATGGCAATGGGAAACCAATATATACAGATGGTTTATTCGGAATATTCCTGTCATTCAAAGTTTATTTGGTACTAATAATGCAAGCTTAGTATCACCTATCATGTATTCCTGTCTATGATTACGATTCTAGTGACAGACTCATCTCAAAGCATAGCGCTGCAGGTGTTTGCACCACTAAAAGTGCGTGCCATAATTTTGGGCATGTTTTGTCCCCTAACATTTAAATTCAAAATACTAGTTTCATAGGCACTAAGAAGAATCCATTACATGTTATCGGGAAGGATAAAGTTTTGCCTCATAGAGTCCAGACCTTTGCATGGAGGTTACTTTGACAGGATCCCCCTAGAGCCGCTTCATGATCATCTCATATTCAACCTTTGTGCAAAAGAAGTGGGCAACTGGAGGATGATATTCATTTGTTATTTTTCTGGGAATTTGTTAGAGCATTTTGGTTTGTATGTCCCCTTGCTATTAGAATTGACTACTTGCTTTTCACCAACCAAAATCTTATTCTTGAAGTCATTAACACTATATCAACAACTTATCAAGATCATACGCTTTGGCTATTATATTTCTTATCTAATGGGACATCTGGAAGGCAAGAAATGATATTGCTTTCAACAATAGAGAGTGGGAAGTGTTGTAGGTTACCAATGCAGCTAATGCTATGTTGAAAAAGCAAGAACTGGAGTATAGATCTCAGGGAGTAAAAAGAGGAGTCAATGATAGCTTGCACCAGGGAATTTTTCTTAGTAGATTGAGATGAACATACAATGTGCTTGGGAGTTGATCCGAAACCCCAACATATTGGATAATCTGCCAATCGCAACATTATCATCTCTACTATGGCAATGGGAAACCAATGTATACAGATAGTTTATTTGGAATATTCCTGTGATTCAAAGTTTATTTGGTACTAATAATGCAAGCTTAGTATCACCTATCATGTATTCCTGTCTATGATTACGATTCTAGTGACAGACTCATCTCAAAGCATAGCGCTGCAGGTGTTTGCGCCACTAAAAGTGCGTGCCATAATTTTGGGCATGTTTTGTCCCCTAACATTTAAATTCAAAATACTAGTTTCATAGGCACTAAGAAGAATCTATTACATGTTATCGGGAAGGATAAAGTTTTGCCTCATAGAGTCCAGAACTTTGCGTGGAGGTTACTTTGACAGGATCCTCCTAGAGCTGCTTCATGACCATCTCTTATTCAACCTTTGTGTAAAAGAAGTGGGCAGCTAGAGGATGATATTCATTTGTTATTTTCCTGGGAATTTGTTAGACCATTTTGGTTTGTATGTCCCCTTGCTATTAGAATTGACTACTTGCTTTTCACCAACCAAAATCTTATTCCTGAAGTCATTAACACTATATCAACAACTTATCAAGATCAAACTCTTTGGCTACCATATTTCTTATCTAATGGAACATCTGGAAGGCAAGAAATGATAATGCGTTCAACAACAGAGAGTGGAAAGTGTTGTAGGTTATCAATGCAGCCAAGGCTATGTTGAAAGAGCAAGAACTGGAGTATAGATCTCAGGGAGTGAAAAAGAGGAGCCAATGATAGCTTGCCACCAGGGAAGGTTTCTTTGCAAATTGAGATGAACAGATTCAAGGAGGGGTCAAATGTCTTTACTGATGCTGCTTGGGAAGATATTTCCTTGTCTGATCACTCTAATTATACGGGGTTATGACAACATGTAGGTATAGGCGTCTTTGTCTACAAACACGCGAGAGGGCAACATTAGGCGATTTTCACTGCTGCAACATCTACAGCTTCTTCTGATATCTAGGATGAAGCTAGAGCTTTGGAGTTGGGTGCCCAAATTGCCAAGGCGCTTAATCTTCATAGGCCCAATTTATTAATAGATAACTAGGTTCTGGTAGAAGCTGCGGCGAGGCGATGCCCTGAAAATTACCCTGGCCACTGGACCATCAGGGATAGTCCTAGTGCTTACAACCTTCGTAATGTTGGAGCTTGTATTTTCACACTAAGGAAGCTGATCCTAGAGTATTCAAGATTAGTAGGTCAAGCAACAAGGGTGCCCATAGGCAAGCTCAAGATGGTTATAACCTTCGTAATGTTGGAGCTTGTATTTTCACTTGTGTAGGTGTTAGTCATGACAGGGGATCTTGTTCTGTCCAGTCCTGCATATTGCTCTCTGTGACATGCCTTTAAGCTGGAATGAAAGTCTGAAAGCTTCAAAAAAAAGTATAGAGATGGTGAAATAAAGAAAAAAAAGGAATTAAAAATACATGTCAGAAGTGGGGTTTGAACCCACGCCCTCATAAGAGGACCAGAACTTGAGTCTGGCGCCTTAGACCACTCGGCCATCCTGACTTTCATATCCTTTTGCAAGTTTGCTTATATTTATAAGTAAATTTTGCTGTTCCTTCGGGAGCTCCACGTGTCAGCTTCCCTGTACATACCTAGTTGTGCTGTGGTCTCGATCCCCATTGTCGTAAGATGTCTTTCACTTCACTTCCCTGATTACATTTGTGTTGTGAAGTGCCAAAGTATGATTCATTTTCCACAATTTTTTGTCATGATAAGTAGCCAAAGTAGGATTCGACCAGCTCAAAAATATACAGGTAGGACTCACAATCTGCCCGCACTAGTTAGCTAGTGGGAGACCGGCCGCTAGCAGAGAGCAGAGACCATGCATGGCGACTCCCTGTACCAGCACGCCTGTGTTCACCGGTCCTCTCACGGCACTAAGAAATTGGTCTCCATCATCGGCGCGCGCCACACCACATTCCATCTCTACCACCAACCGATCGATCAAGCTCATCTACTCGCTAATGCTCCGGAGTCGGGTCACCATGCGGGCCACTTGCACCCACCCCACCGCCACCAATTTCTTACTCGCCGTCGTCGTCCTCTCCCTGGCCCTGGCCACGCACGCCGTGCCGCTCAGCCGGCCGACCACGCGCTGCTAGCCTTCAAGGACGGCGTCACCAGCGACCCCGGGGGGCTCCTCGCCTCCTGGCGACGAGGATCAGACTGCTGCGGTGCTGCCGATGGCGACATGTCCGGTGCAGTAGCCGGACGGGCCGCGTGCTCGCGCTCAGCCTCCGGAACGCGCCGGGCGGGGCCGAGCTCGACGACAGAGGGAACTACGAGGGGGCGCTCGTCGGCCGGATAAGCCCCTCGCTCCTCTCCCTCTCGCGGCTGCGGCACCTGGACCTCAGCCGGAACTACCTCGAGGGCTCCCCCGACGCCGCCCTACCGGCGTTCTTCGGCGGCCTCACGAGCCTGCGCTACCTCAACCTCTCCGGCATCTACTTCTCCGGCGAGGTCCCGCCGCAGCTGGGAAACCTCTCGAGGCTGCGCTCCCTTGACCTCTCAAGCGACTTCGGCACGCAGCTGTTGCGCTCGTCAGAGATCTCGTGGCTGGCGCGTCTGCCATTGCTGCGGCACCTAAGCCTGAGCTCGATCGACATGAGCAGAGCACCGGACTGGCCTCGGGCGGTGAGCATTCTCCCTTTACTCGAAACCCTCTATCTCTCTTCCTGCTCGCTTCCAAGCACGAACCTTCCGGCGGCAGGCTTGCGTAATCTCACAAATCTTGAGGAGCTGGATCTCTCAACCACCTCAACCACCCGGCCGCATCCTCCTGGTTCTGGAACGTGACAAGCCTCACTCACATCAACCTCATGGGAACCTTCCTGGCCGGGCAGCTCCCTGATGCACTGAACGCCATGGTGTCCCTTGAGATTCTTGATTTCCCATACAATGGAAGCCTGGCCACCATGCCAAGAAGCTTGAGAAACCTCTGCAACCTGAGGTACTTAGACCTCGAGTCGAGACTCGAGCCTCGTTGGCGGCCAGGACATTGTCAAGCTGATGGAAAGCCTGCCGCAGGGATGCCCATCCAACAGGTTGCAACAATTGTACCTAGCAAACAATGGTATGCTTGGAACCTTGCCAAATTACAAGAGTTTGAGGCACCTGACTGGTGGGTTGCAAGTTCTTGATCTCTCTTACAACAACCTCACCGGAGGATCGATACTGTTGTCCATGGGAAATCTCACTAGCTTGGACACTCTTGACATACTATCTTACAATAAACTCACTGGATCAGTACCCACAGCCACAGGGGAAGGATATTTTGCTGGTTTGAGCACCCTTGTACTGTCCTGCAATCTCCTTGTTGGTAACATACCTGCAGGAATAGGACACTTTGCTAGATTAAGCACTCTAGACCTTCGTGGCAACTACTTCACTGGACATGTCCCGCCTCAGCTTGGTATGCTCACTAATCTAACTTACCTGGACATTAGTCTCAATGATCTTCATGGTGTGCTCATGGAGGAGCACTTCGCTAAAATGGCCAGTTTAGAGACATTGGACCTATCGCAGAATCCCCTACTCAAGATTAACGTGGATTCAGAATGGAAGACTCCCTTCAAGCTTAGAGATGCAAATTTTTCGTTGTGCATTATGGGTCCCCTTTTCCCTGCCTGGCTCCAGTGGCAGGTGAATCTTACTTACCTTGACATCTCAAGCTCAGGTATAACTGATAAGCTTCCGGACTGGTTCACCACTGCATTTTCAACAATCAATTTTCTGGATATTTCCAACAATTCAATATAAGGCGAGTTGCCGGCAAATATGGAGAACATGTCATTGACACAATTCTTTCTCGATTCCAATAGACTTACTGGGCCCATACCAAGTCTACCAAGGAATATCATCTACTTGGATATCTCCATGAACTCTTTATCAGGGCCTTTCCCATCCAACCTTGGAGCTCCGGGCCTAGAAGCACTGCTTATGTTCTCGATGGCATCGTGGGTCATCTTCCTGAATCAATCTGCCATTCACAGAAGTTGATAGTTTTAGACCTAGCAAACAACCTTCTCGTTGGAGAACTACCTTCATGTTCTAGAATGGAATCCTTGAGGTACCTGCTGTTAAGTAACAATAGCTTCTCTGGAGCATTCCCACCATTTGTACAGAGCTGCAAAAATTTGGGTTTCTTGGATCTTGCATGGAATAACTTATCCGGAACATTGCCGGCGTGGATTGGCAACTTGGTGCAACTGCAATTTGTACGGTTGAGTTATAACATGTTCTCTGGGAAGATCCTGGTCATCATCACAAAACTCAAGTTCCTTCATCATTTGAATCTAGCTGGAAATAATATATCCGGATCCATTCCACTGGGTATGTCAAACCTAACAACAATGACACGAATGGCGGTAAGGATTGGTTCTTTTCCTTATCAGGCGTATGCAAATGCGGCGGGTGAAGGTGGAAATAGCTTGTCCGCTGTCACCAAGGGGCAAGAACTTAAGTATGGTGTAGGAATTTTGGATATGGTGAGCATTGACTTATCATTCAACGGGTTAACTGGGATAATTCCAAAGGAAATTGCCTCTCTTGACGCACTGTTAAACATAAATGTGTCTTGGAATCGCCTGATCAGTAAAATCCCAGAAAATATTGGGGCCATACAGTCACTTGAGTCACTCGACCTCTCAAAGAACATGCTCTCTGGCGAGATCCCTTCAAGCTTGTCAACGATAACGTACTTAAGCTTCTTGAACCTATCTGAAAACAATCTTACAGGAAGAATACCACCAGGCTCACAGCTTGACACCTTGTACCAAGAGCACCCATCTATATACGATGGCAACAGTGGGCTTTGTGGACCTCCTCTTCAGAAGAATTGCTCGACAAATGGTACATCAACGCAAGATGATCAGAACAGAACTAGCCATGGTTTTGAGCCGATGTCTTTTAGATTTGGGCTTGTTCTGGGTCTGATTCTGGGCCTTTGGTTGGCGCTCTTCACCCTTGTATTCATGAAAGCATGGAGGATTGCTTATTTCCGCCTCTTTGACAAGCTGTATGATCAGATATATGTGTTTATCGTTGTTAAATGGAAAAGATTGGCCAGAGCAGGAACAACAGATTAGGCATCACAAAGTAGCCGATGTTACAGATCTTAATAAAGAGCTTTAAAGACCACTGCGGCATACAGATAATTTTGATAATCACATGATGGCTATTACGTGTGTACAACGATAATCCTGGTGTATTCCTGGAATAGGTATGTATTACTTGGCAATCATCATTTGTACCCCATATTTTGTGATATGTGAGTCATACATATACTTTTTTTGCTGGAGGAGTCATATATGTAGAAGTGCATGCTTTAGCCAATGCAATCAAAAGACCAATCTGATGGAAGAGAAAGTGGGATGCAATTTAATTGCGCCAGCCGGGTCTTGAACTCAAGACCTCTTGGCTCTGATACCATGTAGAAGTGCATACTCTAGCCAATGCAACCAAAAGACCGATCTGATGGAAGAGACTAGGCAGCACATTATACGTCAACAATATATATACTACACGTGAATGTATTTTTTAGAGAAGAATGGACATGAATATGAATGTATTAACCGGCAAAAAGAAAGGAATATGAATGTATTACACGTGAATGCATACAAATATTCTGATGATGCCTTGTACGTGTCCTTTTGTATCCCTGGAATATGAATTTATTACACGTGAATATGTTTTTTTGAGAAGAATACGTGAGAAGAATGCAATCAGACGCTTGCGACATGGATGGATGGATGGAGTCGCGCGGCAAGTAGCTCGTGCCATGCAATTTTGTCCGGTCTGCCGGTCGATGGCTAGCTTAATTAGGATGACTAGCAAACATGCCCGTGCGTTGCCACGGGAGAAAAAATCATCTCTCGTACACATAGCAACGACATCAGCAAATCCCTTGAATCTTTTACGATGACGCATGAATTGCATATAAAAACCTAAAAGTCGGATGATTTTTCAAGTGTACTCAAAGTGTTTCCAACTTATTAGATAATGGAAATATCAACCTAGTTGTCGCTATCTCTTTACAACTTTATTGTAATTACTCCTCGGTGAATATTGATGAAAAGAGCAAAATAATTTTTATTACTCAATGTTAGCATGTGCATAAGAGCATTATTTTTATCTTGCTGATATATGTATTTACAACTGTAATCCAAGTCAAGATCCTTAATTTGTATGAATCAACATCCTCTATGATGCCAATAATAGCTCTCATGAGAGCGTCAGACTATCATATCTACACAATTTAAATGCGGTAGGGGACATATGTTGTAGGCATTTTCAAAATACTCCATAAAAGTCATTTAACGTTGCATTCCAAATGTAATTTTAGAAATGGTTAACATGCAGGATAATAGCATATTTCAAATGTACAATTTTTTCTAAGAAATTTTCGTATATAACATTTTAGATTTAAAGTTACGTTTAAAAGATATGAATATTTAGAAAAACATTTGAATTTGCCCAAAAAGAAAGAAAAAAGTTAAACAGAGAAAAGCTGGGCCAAAATTACAAACATTATGCATGCAGCCTATCTGATAAATGACGCTTGGGCGGGACACCTATATCCTACGCCACCCTGTATTTAAAGAGAAAAAGGATGAGTAAAGCAAAAAGGGGAAAAGGGAGAGCAGGCGGGGATCGAACCTGGATCTCCCAGGTGGAAGAAAGGGCCTTTAGCCAAGGTGTTACCCAAGCGCTAGTGATATAACATGAGACCTATGCTTAATGAACCCAACCAATGGCCGATGCAGCGACTCAAAAAAACGAATCGTTTTTGACTTACCGGTGGCATGGTGGGTAAATATTTACAACTTCAGGGGCAATTTCATGACGGACGACCAGAAACCCAATTTTCTTTATTATTACTAGCAAAAGGGGCCGTGCGTTGCAACGGGAGAAAAAATTCATAATTTCCAATGGTCATGATCACATTTCGTTGCATCACCGAGATACAATATCTCTCTCAATTTCTCGAAATCATGAACATTTTGAAATTATGAACAATTTGTTGAACTCATGCACATATTTGAAATCGCAAACAACATACTATTACAAATTTCTGAACATTTTCTACAATCAAGAACATTTTTTCAATTTATGAATATTTTTGCTATTTCCAAACATTTTTTAAAAATTGTGAACATTTTTAAGCAATTTTCCTGAACTGGCAAACATTCTATAATCGATGAACTTTTTTAGAAATTGGGTGGAATAATAATTGAATTTGACGAACTTTTTTTGATTTAACGAACATTTTTGAAAATGCCCGTGTGTTGCAACGGAAAAAAACTATCAAGTTATACATGTGTGGTAAATATAAAAAAGTATGAATCAAATTCACAAAGTATATACAAATGATGTCATGATGAGATAAGACACTTTTAAAATGTAATTTCAAAAACGAACAATATGATGCTCATCAAGACTTGATTTTTTAAGGCGTCACAACAAAATATTTTGTGGCTGAGCAAACTGCATTGACGGACCCTGCCTGAGCTATACTGATAAATAAAGTGTCTCGTCTGGACTTAGCGTAGCGGTGTTTACCATAACCACTATTGTGATATGAAAATAAGCATAACTGTGTATGGAAGCAAAATAGACATTTAGTCATTTTAATATAGCTTACAAAAACAAACCCTTAGAAAGTTATGTCAATTTTGTTGGGTTCAGCGATGTACAAAACACGGAAACCCTTTTTACCCAACGCGAAGGACTAAATAAAGTCATAAAACGAGCTATATAGATCTCCTAATAAAACCTTTATGGAAGCTACAATTAGTTTTGTTCATTACTTACGGATGTGTTTTAATTTTTGTGAACATTTTCTAAAAGCTGATGGACATGATTTTTAAATTCCTGAATATGCTTTGAATATTAGCTCATTTAAAAAAATCATGAACATTTTTTATTTCATGAAATCATTTGAAATCGTGATTTGTTTATAATATGTGAGCAATTTTTTAAGTCATGAACATTTTATGATTTTTCGAATATTTTTTAAATTCACAATCAGTTTACCATTTTCCTACTTTTTTTCAAAACTCGCAACTGTTTGATATTTTGAAAATCCGAAATTAATTTTGAGATAAAAAACCAAAACAGAAATAAAAAAGTAAAAAGAAATAAAAAATAGGGGGCGCCACGAATCCGGAATTAATTTTTAGAGAAAAAAACAAAATATATTTCATGAAAATTCATTTGAAATCGTGATTTTTTTATAGTATGTGAGCAATTTTTTAAGTCATGAACATTTTGTGATTTTTTGAATATTTTTTAAATTCACAAACAGTTTACCATTTTCCTATTTTTTTTCAAAACTCGCAACTGTTTGATATTTTGGAAATCCGAAATTAATTTTGAGATAAAAAACCAAAACAGAAATAAAAAATTAAAAAGAAATTAAAAATAGGGGGCGCCATGAATCCGAAATTAATTTTTAGAGAAAAAAACAAAATAGAAATAAAAAAAAGATATAGAAAAACAGGGGGCGCCACGACCCGCACAAGGGCTGGCCCATTACTGCGCTTGGTAAAAAGAAGGAGATAAAGCGAACCAGGGATCTAACCCTGGTCTCTTGTGTGGAGCGTTGTAGCCTCAGCCATTGCGCTACTCATGCATTGGTGTTATTATATCGTATCCACTTTTAATAACAGAACCCTGGAGCGATATTAGAAATTAAAAACGAATCGTTTTTGCCACTTACGGGTGGCATTGGTGGGTAATTATTGCCAACTTCGAGGGTTGTTTTTATGACGTACGGGCAGAAACCCAATTCTCTTTATTATTAGGTAAAGATAAAGATAAAGATTATTATTATTATTATTATTATTATTATTATTATTAGGTAAAGATAAAGATTATTTGTAAGTAAAAGAAAAGAAAGCAAGCGGCAGTACACGCTGATGGACTGTCTACAAACAGTTGAAGCTACCACTCTCCTCTCCAGCACATGGGTACGGCCGTCTCGTCTCCGGCTTGGTGGCCTCATGGTCGATCATCAATTCAACATGGCCACTGGTCAGTTCGTACGCTCGTTCGTTGGGTGGGAGTAATTGTGTAGTGACCATCAGAAATTCATATAGCACTGGCAAAAAAGAAAGAAAAAAAAAATCAGCTGATAGCCATGCCAGGTCAGCGTGGCGAGAAAAAGGTGCTCTCTCGGAGCTCCCCGAGTCAGCCTCCCTGTACGTACATAGTTGTGCTGTGGTCTCAACAATCGCCTCCGCCGTTGGCATACGATCATGCCCTTCACTTCTCTTTCCTTCCCTTCCCTGATCACACATGCACATAGATTCACTGACAAGAAGATGCGAATCAGGGTTCGCATCTGGGACTGGGCGCGGTGTAGCAGAGGAGTGAGACCATGATGCGTCGCCGGATAACAACCACGAGACGAGGAGACGAGATGAGACGCGCGCTTGCCGTGCGAAATAGACCAGCCCATGTCTGGGACGTGGCCGCTGGCCAGGGACATAGCATCTGCTGGACGGATGCAGATCCGATCTCGGAATTATACAGGTCGGAAATAAAAACAAGACCGTGCACAGCCTCACGGAGCAACACGACAGCCGCGTAAGATTCTAGCTACAACTGCGCGTGTGTGGTTGTGGTGTTCTTTTTACAGAATGGCTAGTTCACATGCATGCTTGGCTGCACCCATCTCGTCTCTGACTTTGTCTCCCGATGATCAGTGCGATCAGATAGCAACGACAGACGAGACCACAACACAGCTAGTAGTATGTAGAGGGAAGCTGACCCGGGGAGCTTCGAAAGGGAGCTTTTTGCTTGGCATGTCTGTCTGAATCTCTGATAAGTCACACACAGTTACTCCCACCAAACAAGGAGTACGATGTCCTTCACTTCACTTCACTGATCACCGCAGTGAACATGCACATGGACTGAATGACCATAGAGAAGAACAAGAATGAGGAGTTTGCATCTGAGATGTATAAACAGACTGTGATGCGTCACCGGACAACACCACCAGACGAGTGGAGTAGACGAGATGCGATGCGCACTTGCCGTACGAAATAGACCGTCCGATGTTTGATTGGGATCCCTGACGTGGGTGCAACGCTACACCGTCTGCAGGACAGAAATAAAACCACGTGCAGGTTGCAGCCTCACGAGGCAACACGACACACACACGAAATTCTAGCTACAACCGTGCCTTTGTGGTGGTGGTAATGGTCAAAATCACTGTTTCGATTTTGTCATAAATCTTCAGCACAAAATGACCTCTGTCAGCCGAGGCTTCTAGCATTTCTGGCCTTGATATGTAAGTGGTTGCGGGACCACGGTGGGTCCCAGCCCACTCGTAGCTCCACGCCATCGTCTTCCCCGTTAACCAGATTTTGGCCATCAAAACTTGTGGATCAGATCATCCCCAAATTGCTTGAGCTATTCTCCTCCTATTGCTCAAAAAAAAAATCAATCAAAACTAGCTATTTTAGATGCATTTTTTTGAACATGGTGGAAGCCTAAGATTTGCTTTTCGTAATTTGTTTGAAGATTGTTGGCTAGATTTCATTGAGAAGCAGTATATGGTTGTGGTGGTAATTTATTTTTTAGTGTGTACTAATTGATTTAGAGAGAGAAATTTTGAGCATTGTTTAAGGATTGTATATACGGTTGTTGAAATGTGTATTTGAGTTTAGATTAAAATTGTGTAGGAATTGTGTAGAAATTCGGCGTGTCAGGCTGCCACATAGGCAGGTGATGCAACCTCGGCCTGCAGGTGGGCCAATACAGCAATGCCAGACGGTTCGGCGTTTTCGTATAGGAACCAACGCCAGACGCTGTGGTGTGACTGAAAAGGGTCAAATCATGTAAAAATTCCGGGAAAGGTCATTTGTGCTAAAGAACATTGACAAGGTTGAATATCAAGTTTGATTACAACGTCCATGGGCCATCATATCAGCAATTGGGCTACATGGTGTGGGTCATGTCACAAATAATGACAAACCTAAATAGTGGTTGTGAAAACCATTGTTCCGTAGGAGAGGAACTCCGTTCTCACTAGTGGTCTATCGGTTTCTCGTGTCACTGGCGGTCTCTCTCTAATATCATCGTGAATTAAGGTGAACCACAGATTATTGACGCTAGACAAAAGTTTACTCATTTAGTCTTTCCTTTCTGTACTATGCTTGTATATTACTTTTTTCGCTATCTTAATCATGCATGAACAGTCCTTGATCATGTGGATCATTTTTTTGATGGGCTTGATCATGTGGATCATTGTTCTACTCTTCAGCCTATCCTGACGGTGGTGCCAACGATGATAGTGTCATATGTTTTGGGCAGATGTCTTCGGTTACGATCTCTTATGTTCTTAATCTACTTCGATGACTCTTCGGTGATGGATTTGTGGTATGATACCTGCAACAATAAAACGGTCTTGGAAAGTTTCATCAATGTTTCATTCAAGTTTTAAAACACATAATTTGAAATTTCAAGAATCTACTGAAACATGAATCAGAACTCTGTGAAATCATAAGACCACAACATAAGTCACTGCAAACCATATGAAACATGTAACGATAAAAATATGAATTCATATAATTGCATTAATGTTTCATTCTATTTTCAAAACATGATCATTCTAATTTTTCAAAATATTCAGCATTGGTCTTGTTTGGCAGAGTATCAAGATAAAGACCCGGTTTATGGTCCTTTCTAATTTTGAAAAATAAATAAATGCATGGTTTTAATAGATGAGAGGGGGGGAGGTCGATTGTGGTTGATTCCTACAAAGTGGAGAGTTAAATAAATAAAAGGTGGTCAATAGATGAGAAAGGACCCCATGAATCTTGAAGTGCCCAGGACAATTGGATAGTCCTTGGATGTCCACATACAGGTTAGAAATCTGTGTTGATTCCAGATGCCTATTTTAACATGGAGTTGTGCGGGCCACAGCGAGGGTGAGTATCCTGGTCCTATCTAGACTATTCAGAGCACTGAAGAATGCTTCGGTAGCTACTGACTGGTTCGACGCTCTCTCTCACACAGCCGAGAGGCTCGGGTGGATCTTAGATGGATCCCCTGTGATAGCTTTACATGAACCCTAGCAGATTGCCATGAGAGAAACTTTCTGCAATTACCATCTCTTTTCTTCATCTAGCTTAGGTGGGTATGTATGGTGACATATGAGAGTCTGTCTTAATAGAAATGATAGACTACTCATATAAAAAAATCTTTCTTTTTCGGGAGCTCATTTGGAAAAAACTCCAAAGTTAAGCGTGCTTGGCTTGGACTGATTTGAGGATGGATGGCCGACAGGGAAGTTGGCCCCGGGTGCGCACAAGTGAGGACAAAGTGCGCAGTAAAGACTAGTGTTGGTCTATGGGGCTAGTCTAGATCCCGCCAGGCGTAACGGCCGGCAACCAGTGGTTGTGGCCGTGGCATTACATGATGACACGTGGTTGTTTTGAACTTTTGATGAAGGGGCAATAACAAAGTTAATAGACGTGTCTATTTTTGTGTCAGTAGAGTTTGCGTGACACAAATGTATATGCACATGTTAGTCATTTTGAAGTTGTTTGTGAAAATGGCGTCCATCAGTTAAGTTGAGTTCTTTCATGAGGTTGTATGCTTATCGAACATCTAGCATATCATACAATATGTGAAGGTTTTCCTTGTAATCCATGTATTGTGTTGGTTCCAGTTTACAAGTCAAAAATGTTTGGATCTGGATGATTGCTGGAGTAATACAAACACGTTTGTGTAGGAGTCATAGAGGAATTGTTTGGGTCATTTCTATCAGCGCATTTGAGTTGTAATCAAGCTTGCTAGTTTATGTGTGAGTCAGATAGGAATAAATTAGCTATGTACAAATCAGTTCACTTGTTTGGTTAGTTCGGGTCCAACTAGGCATAGGCATAGCTACTCCTATATAAACAGAAGCATGTCATTGAATTGTAGTCACCAGAAAAAAAAAGCAAAAAAGGGGGGCAAGACAAGTCCAACTGGCTAATCATATTATGTCTGTGTGTGCATTCTGGTCACGACGGTTCACATCAGATAAAGAGAAGTGTGCCTTTTGTTTTTTTTTCGTCATCGGAGTTCCAGGGAGTATGTATAGGGTGAGTTGCGCGTATAAGGGTAGTTGTGTTGCTAAGTTACTGGAAGATCATGTGTTCAATCCCTGGCTAAGAATCGACACATGTTCAATCAAAGGTTGTAGTATGATCATATGGTTTGGACAACGTCTACATCTTTAGGCTAGAACAAACCTACAAATTGCTTTTGTAAACTCAAAGTAATAGTCTAATTCAGAGTTGGGATGTTGTAATCATAATTTCATTCGAATTTTAGTATACGTTCTCATTCTTATGCTCAAAGAACCCTAAATCTCAAAAAGGAGTTCACACTTCCAAGCAGATGTGAAGTCGCAAACAGAGATAAATTAACCCCCTCTTCCTTTTTAGATAAAATTAACCCCCTCTTCCTGTTTAGATAAAAGCAAGCCTCTCTCTCTCTCTCTCTCTCTCTCTCTCTCTCTCTCTCTCTCTCTCTCCCTCCCTCCCTCCCTCCCTCCCTCTCTCTCAGTTGGTATAGCACACTGAAGAGTCCATCCAATATATATGCCCCCGCCAGTGTCCGTCATTCATGCTAGAAGCATAGAAGTCGCACTTAATGTGAGTTATCATGTACCATGAGATCATATCCTAAAAGAAATTTCTGAAATAAATCAAATACAATAAATAGTATAGTTTCATAGGCCAGCCTTTAAACATGTCTTCCGTGTTGCGCATGTTTGTGTCCATATATATGTGTATTGCCACATCCACTATCACCCACCCAAGTAAGACAAAGCCCAAACACGTACATACTTATTTCTACCGATATCAATGACCGGCTCGAAGGATCAAAATTAGAGAAGAAAATAATACTTTAGGGAATGTGAGGCATCGGGAAAGCAATTGAAAAAGGCTTTCTGAGCCTAGCGCCATTATATCTTCTAGATGTTCACTGACACGAGTATGACATATACTCCATAGAGACTAAATCATGTTGGCCATCAGAAGGAGATCATCCTATAGTGTATCTCTGGTGCATCTGCAAGAACCGCAATGCGATTAGTTTTAGAGGCACGCAACTCAGCCTATCTAGCTTCCTTGACAAGAGTACGATAGCCATGCATTGGGTGACTGCGGGCACGACCTAGTTGCATTGCCCCCGAGTACAGATACGGCTGACGTTTAGCAGTAGTGTTATAACATCGGGTGTGCTCCTCTATGCGCCTTTACGAACTCTCTTCTATCAATGAATCGAAAGTTCAAAATGTAAGGTAAACTGCAATCAAGTAATTAAGTGTTTGAAAATGCATGACGTGCACACGCTGAGAATACATTTGACGTACCATTGAGAAGGAAAACACTCGTCTATTCCTAGGTGGAGGTAGGAGTACATGCTGGGAGACTTCAATACAAAAAGTTGAACGAGGAGCCACTCTTCTTACCCGCACATGCTAGCATGCATGCTTGGCTGCAGCCATCTCGTCTCTGGCTTCTTCTCCCGATCAACGATCAGCATGGCCACTGGCCAGTACGTAGTACGTACCCTTGTTAGCTCGGTGGGAGTAACTGTGATGTTACTCTCAGAAATTCAGATAGCCCAGCCAGTTCAGCACCCAACATATATGCCAAGAAAAAAAGCGCCCTTTTATGAGCTCCCTAAGTCAGCTTTCTATAAGCAGTTGTCTTGTGGCCTCGTCTCCATTGTTGGTGTATGATGTCCTTCACTTCACTTCCTTGATCACCGCCGGGCAGAATCGATCTTGGAATAATACAGGTGCGGTAATAAGATCATGACCGTGCAGGTCAAGCCTCACGAGGCAACACGACATACGCGTGAGGTTCTAGCTACAACCGCGCGTGTATGGTGGTGGTATCAAGTTAGTATAGTCTTATCCTATGACGCGTAGTTAGTAGTAGTAGTACAATGCATCTATGAGCTATGTGGTTGCAACATCCATCGACCATGAGATAGCAATCAGACTACATGGTGCAGGTCACATGACAAATGATGAAAAATCTACATAGGGGTTGTTTTTCAAGAGTACTACATAGGGGTTGTGAAAACCACTGTCCCTCCTTGGAGGAGAGGAACTTCGTTCTCGCTAGTGGTGTATCAGTTTCTTCGTGTCTCTCGCGATCTCTCTGCTATCGAGAGTTGAGATGAACCACACATTATCGACACCGGTGAACAGAGTCTTTGCTTACAATATTATGTTTTTTGTATTCTATTGGTGGCGACATCTTCGTTGTGTGGACAAACAGTCATCGATCCTGTGGAGCATTGTCATACACTTTGATCTATCTTGACGGTGGTGCTACCGGTCATAGTGTAACATGTTCTGGGCAGAAATCTTTCATTTATGATCTTTTGTGTTATTAATCATCTTCAACGACCAACGACTGGTCAATTATGCACATAGGTTCCCCACACCCCAGGTGGTACTAATATATGTTGCTGCCATTACTTACTTGTTGCCATTACTTATACTCTGCCCTTTCGTATCATTGACATTACTTGCTTGCTCCTCATCAATCGTGTACAACAATGTTGTTGGCCTTTTTATATGGGAAAATATTACCTTATCGATTCGGGATATCCAAGCCATAAAGGATATCTTGCTCCTTACAGAGGCCAAATATACCATATACCAGAATTTCATAATGGACCGAAACTGGTGGGAAAATATGAGGTGTATAATCATGCTCACTCTTCACTTAGAAATGTTGTCGAATGATCATTTTGGAGTTCTCAGCACTAAACAGTGCATATTGAAGGGTGGACCTAGTTTCAACCCTCGTAGACAAAAAAAATAGTTTTGCTTGTATGTCGTTGCACAACTACATTCGTAGATGAAGTTGCCCCATGTGGAGTTTCACAAATGTGATGAAGATGAGGATTATGTTCCGGATGAGGACTTGGAAGTACATCCACTCTAAGGAGATAGTGTCCCAGCGAGACTTGGGATCGTCGACATGAACAGAGTCTGTGATAGAATTCCTAACTCCTTGATGAGCTCGAGTGAATCATAGAGTTCTTTCATCTGCTCATGGACGAACTATTATTATATTTTGTGATATGTGTAGAAGTGTATATAATATTTTGCGCCACTCCTAGTAATATAGTTGCTGGGCTTTCGCTTCTAAAAATGCAAGTGTTCTAATGTACGGATGTATTGATCCAAGATGAAATATATGGGTTTGATTGCTACTTAATTATGTGATAGGTTGTTTGATATTTTTATTTGTGTGCTATGAAATATATGGGTTTGATTGCTACTTAATTCTATGATAGGTTGTTTGCTATTTCTATTTGTGTGCTACGTGTTGACCCTTATAAAATGATGCTACTCTTTCGCCATGTCAAAGTATCATGTTGATCATAAGAGCTGGATAAATATTTAATTAGGTTTTATAGTGCTCTAAATCAACCTGTAATGATGTTAGTATCATTAAACTGTGTGCAACCAATCTCTTAGCTCTTAAGGATATTTCAGACATTTATCTTCACAACCACAGCTCACACGGTAGTTTGCCAAATGGCCTATAACTTCCTCACAACTGCTTTTACACAACATATTTTTTTGCATCTGCTTTCAGAAATCCATAGCCCAACCAAACACCACCAAAGTCTATGTGTGAGTTAGTATAAATAGGTTAGCTATTACAAATCGGTTTGCTTGTTTGGTCGGTCTATGACCGACTAGGCAGAGGCATAGCCACACGAATGAATATAATTAGCAACATGTCATTGAACTGTAGTCACCAGAAAGCACGTCGGGTCCAACTGGCTGATCATATTGTGTTTGTGTCTGTAGAAAAGTGTTGTTCACACACGAACACGTCACCATGTACCTCCAACGTCGAGGGTGATGCACCGCAGCTCACGTCGAAGGAGATCCGTCTGGAAGCGCGGTACGCAAGCAATCTGGCCGGTGTTTTTCAGGACTCGAAACCCCACGCGCCCGGGAGGGACCCTGTCTGGACGCGCAGCGGCTATGGGCTGCCCTAGGTTGGTTCGCCCGCCCCTAGAGCCTCGAGAATCGCTGCCCTTCAACACGAAGAATGAACAAAGAACGAGAGAGAAAGAACCAGGGAGAGATGTAAAACTAGGGTAAAAAGTAGATGGGTTTTGCGATTGTGTGTTGTTGTTCAATCGGCCGTCACCTCTTAGGTATATAAGTGGCGGCTGGACTTCCCGTGCAAGAAAAAGGCTTGGATTCACGTCCAAAACCCTAGTCAAATTCGGATTGGTTTTATCCGAACTTTCCAAAAACTATTCGGTTTAAACTGGCTGCACCTTGCGGGTCATTTTTATGGCAGTGAACGAACTCGGATGAAAATGAGTCCAGCAATCTTGACCGTTTCGATGAAGCGAAAAACTTTCATGTTGAACATTTTTCGATTCGAGGCTATCTTCAGGGCCGAATCGTTCGCACAAAACGGACTGTCACTCACGCCACCCATCAGACACATGTCTGGTCTGCATTCGAATGGTTCTAACTTTTGCATACGAACTCGGATTGGAACAATTTTTATATTAAAATCGATCGTTTCGACGAGACGAAGACAATCTGTGTAGATCATTTTTCCATATGAGGCAGTCTTGGGGGGCATAATTAGCCGAATAGTGTTCTGAATATAAAATCTCGGTATTTCGAACACAACTTCGGCCTTCGAGATGAGATCGGATGGTGATGGCCCAAACATCAAAGTTTTTCGTTTTGACGATACGGAACTTTCTTACTTTGAGCTCTTCTCCATTTGAAGCCGTCTTAATTAAGTTTTTGGTCGTGCCAAAATCTGATGTCAACACATGCCCCCCTGTTTTTCGGCAAACTTGTGTGCCGAAAAATAATTTGCACGATGCTTTTTCTAAGGACGATGTCAACACTCCATCGGCCATTTTATGTGCTTCGGGCGATAATTTCTATATCGGCCATGTTTATGTTTAGGGCGATAATTCTATATCAGCCATTGATTTTAACTTCTTGTTTACATCATACCTTGGAACCGATCACCACCAATCGGCTTTAAAGAGATGGGAATGAACCCGTTCCTCGTAGCACTAAGAAAATCAAACTTCGAGAGGTCACAACTTGTTAAGCAAGTAACATCGGGATGATTCTAATCCACCGATGCATCGGCCAAAGCAACACAAGCCGAATCATCCGCGTGAATGACTTCTACCTCATCATCGACCCATTGTATTAATAATTGATGCATGGTAGATGGAACACATTGGTTAGCATGAACCCTATCGCGGCCTAATATAACACTATAGTTACCTTGCACCTCGGCGATGAAGAATGTGGTGGCCAAAGTTTTACTTCCCACGGTGAGTTCCATGCACATCACACCTTTGGCCTCTGTTTTTTCTTTTCCCTCAAATCCATTAAGTACCATATTAGTCTTAATCAATGCATCATCATCTAACCCCAACTTCTTGAAGACTGAGTAAGGCATAAGATTTACCATGGCACCACCATCAACGAGCATCCTAGCAACCGGTGATCCGTTAATATGGCCTTTGAGGTACAACGGCTTCAAGTGTTTCACTGGTTCTTTTGGCTTCTCGAAGATAGCATTCTTAGGACCAAAATCCAGCTGGGCTACCTCCCCTTCTTCACCTATAGCACGAAACTCGGCAGGTAAGTAATATACCATATTAATATCCATACCTTCCCGAACCGGCGTAGATTCATAATCCACCATCTCATCTTCATCTCCCAACGTGTATATTGGGCTTAAATGTTCCTAATTTGAAGGGGATGTTTCAGGTGATGTGGACGATGTAATAGGGGTCGCATCATCCTCTTTTGATGGTGAAGATGTTGCTGGAGCTAATGCAGAAGCATCTGTGTTTCGTTTTTGTTTAGGCCTCCACACTTGTTTTGTGAGTGCCATGGGCTGAATTTCACTTAACAATTCGTCCCTTTACCTCTCCTCTTTGTGCTCTACCTTTTCATGGTCTTGGTTAAACCGGGAGGACACCATTTAGGTTGAGTATATTTGGGATCCCTTGGTTTAGCCTTGCTTCTACTCGCCTCATGATCATTCACCATGGAACCCTGCTGAACAATAACAATATCACCATTAGAAGTAGCCAGATTACCAACAACCGGCTTTTCGATCTCCTTTTGCTTGTCGCATTCTGCAATTTCCGCATTAGGTGACTTAACACGCCACACTTTTTTGTTGGCCTTGCTTGGAGAAAATTTTGTTGGCCGATTAGCAGCATAGCTCAAACGGCCTTGTGTGGGATAATAAAGCCTCGCGCGAGCAGGCCTTCTAGGTGCTGCCCGCCCCATATGAAAAGCATAAGGAGCCATTGGGGGCTGCCCCCATCCTCCACTGAAGCCTCTCATGTAATATGGCGCATAGGAGGGTTGTGACATCCATGGTGTCGGTGCCCATGACCCATATGGCCTTGCATAGCGTCGAAACTCTTGCTCCGGAGGCAATCTTGTGTTGAAAATATGCCCTAGAGGCAATAATAAAAGTATTATTATATTTCATTGTTCATGATAATTGTCTTTTATTCATGCTATAACTGTATTATCCAGAAATCATAATACACGTGTGAATACATAGACCTCAATATGTCCCTAGTGAGCCTCTAGTTGACTAGCTCGTTGTGATCAACAGATGGTCATGGTTTCCTGGCTATGGACATTGGATGTCGTTGATAACAGGATCACATCATTAGGAGAATGATGTGATGGACAAGACCCAATCCTAAGCATAGCACAAAGGTCGTTTAGTTCGTTTGCTAGAGCTTTGCCAATGTCAAGTATCTCTTCCTTAGACCATGAGATCGTGTAACTCCCGGATACCGTAAGAGTGCTTTGGGTGTACCAAACGTCACAACGTAACTGGGTGACTATAAAGGTGCACTACAGGTATCTCCGAAAGTGTCTGTTGGGTTGACACGGATCGAGACTGGGATTTGTCACTCCGTATGACAGAGAGGTATCTCTAGGCCCACTCGGTAATGCATCATCATAATGAGCTCAAGGTGACCAAGGTGTTGGCCACGGGATCATGCATTACGGTACGAGTAAAGTGACTTGCCAGTAACGAGACTGAACGAGGTATTGGGATACCGACGATCGAGTCTCGGGCAAGTAACGTACCGATTGACAAAGGGAATTGTATACAGGGTTTGATCGAATCCTCGACATCGTGGTTCATCCGATGACAACATCGAGGAGCATGTGGGAGCCAACATGGGTATCCAGATCCCGCTGTTGGTTATTGACCTGAGAGCGTCTCGGTCATGTCTGCATGTCTCCCGAACCCGTAGGGTCTACACACTTAAGGTTCGGTGACGCTAGGGTTATTAGGAAGACTTGTATGTGATTACCGAATGTTGTTCGGAGTCACGGATGAGATCCCGGACGTCACGAGGAGTTCCGGAAGGGTCCGGAGGTAAAGATTTATATATGGGAAGTTGTCAAACGGACACCGGAAAGTTTCGGGGGCATACCGGTATTGTACCGGGGCCACCGGAAGGGTTCCGGAGGTCCACCGGGTGGGGCCACCCCTCCCGGGGGACCACATGGGCTACGTGGGGCAGGGAGCCAGCCCCTAGTGGGCTGGGCGCGCCTCCCCACCTAGGCCCATGCGGCTAGGGCAAGGGAGGGGGAAACCCTAAAGGGGGCGCCCCCTGGCTTGGGGGGCAAGCCACCCCTCTTCCCCTCTCCCTTTGGCCGCCGCCCCCCCTAGGGTTTTTCCCTAGAGGGCCGGCCCCCCTTGCCCCTTCCCCTATATATAGAGGGGTGAGGGGAGGGCTGCAACACACACAAGCCAAGGCGCAGCCCCTCCCCTCCCCAACACCTCTCCTCCTCCATACGTGCTTGGCGAAGCCCTGTCGGAGTATTGCTGCACCAACTACACCACGCCGTCGTGCTGCCGTTGGAGCGATCTTCCTCAACCTCTCCTCCCCCCTTGCTGGATCAAGAAGGAGGAGACGTCTCCCGTCCCGTACGTGTGTTGAACGCGGAGGTGCTGTCCGTTCAGTACTTGGTCATCGGTGATCCAAATCACGTCGAGTACGACTACATCATCACCATCCCCTTGCAAGCTTCCGCACGTGTTCTACAAGTGGTATGTAGATGCAAACTCACTCCCTTGACTCGTTGCTTAGATGAACTCATAGATGGATCTTGGTGAAACCGTAGGAAAAATTTTAATTTTCTGCAACGTTCCCCAACAGTGGTATCAGAGCTAGGTTTATGCGTAGTTCTCTTTGCACGAGTAGAACACAATTTTGTTGTGGGCGTGGATCTTGTCAACTTACTTGCCTCTACTGGTCTTTTCTTGCTTCAACGGTATTGTGGGATGAAGCGGCCCGGACCAACCTTACACGTATGCTTACGTGAGACCGGTTCCACCGACTGACATGCACTAGTTGCATAAGGTGGCTGGCGGGTGTCTGTCTCTCCCACTTTAGTTGGAGCGGATTCGATGAAAAGGGCCCTTATGAAGGGTAAATAGAAGTTGACAAAATCACGTTGTGGTTATTCATAGGTAAGAAAACGTTCTTGCTAGAGCCCAATTGCAGCCACGTAAAAGATGCAACAACAATTAGAGGACGTCTAACTTGTTTTTGCAGCAATTGATCATGTGATGTGATATGGCCAGAAGTTGTGATGAATGATGAATTGTGATGTATGAGATCATGTTCTTGTAATAGGATTCACGACTTGCATGTCGATGAGTATGACAACCGGCAGGAGCCATAGGAGTTGTCTTTATTTTTTGTATGACCTGCGTGTCATTGAAGAACGCCATGTAAACTACTTTACTTTATTGCTAAACGCGTTAGCCATAGAAGTAGAAGTAGTCGTTGGCGTGACAACTTCATGAAGACACGATGATGGAGATCATGGTGTCAAGCCGGTGACAAGATGATCATGGAGCCCCGAAGATGGAGATCAATGGAGCTATATGATATTGGCCATATCATGTCACAACTATATAATTGCATGTGATGTTTATTATGTTTATGCATCTTGTTTACTTAGGACGACGGTAGTAAATAAGATGATCCCTTACAAAAAATATCAAGAAGTGTTCTCCCCTAACTGTGCACCGTTGCTACAGTTCGTCGCTTCTAAGCACCACGTGATGATCGGGTGTGATGGATTCTTACGTTCACATACAACGGGTGTAAGACAGTTTTACACAGCAAAAACACTTAGGGTTAACTTGACGATCCTAGCATGTGCAGACATGGCCTCGGAACACGGAGACCGAAAGGTCGAACACGAGTCGTATGGAAGATACGTTCAACATGAAGATGTTCACCGACGATGACTAGTCCGTCTCACGTGATGATCGGACACGGGTTAGTCGACTCGGATCGTGTAACACTTAGATGACCAAAGGGATGTCTAATCTGAGTGGGAGTTCATAATTTGATTAGAACTTAATTATCATGAACTTAGTCTAAAACCTTTGCAAATATGTCTTGTAGATCAAATGGCCAACGCTCATGTCAACATGAACTTCAACGCGTTCCTAGAGAAAACCAAGCTGAAAGATGACGGCAGCAACTATACGGACTGGGTCCGGAACCTGAGGATCATCCTCATAGCTGCCAGGGAACAATATGTCCTAGAAGGACCGCTAGGTGACGCTCCCGTCCCAGAGAACCAAGACATTATGAATGCTTGGCAAACTCGTGCTGATGATTACTCCCTCGTTCAGTGCGGCATGCTTTACAGCTTAGAACCGGGGCTCCAAAAGCATTTTGAGCATCACGAAGCATATGAGATGTTCGAAGAGCTGAAACTTGTTTTCCAAGCTCATGCCCGGGTCGAGAGATATGATGTCTCCGACAAGTTCTATAGTTGTAAGATGGAGGAAAACAGTTTTGTCAGTGAGCACATACTCAAGATGTCTGGGTTGCACAACCGTATGACCCAGCTGAATATTAACCTCCCAGATGAGGCGGTCATTGACAGAATCCTCCAGTCGCTCCCACCAAGCTACAAGAGCTTTGTGATGAACTACAACATGCAGGGGATGGAAAAGACCATTCCTGAAGTGTTCTTGATGCTGAAGTCAGCAGAGGCTGAAATCAAGAAAGAACATCAAGTGTTGATGGTCAATAAGACCACTAAGTTCAAGAAGGGCAAGGGCAAGAAGAACTTCAAGAAGGACGGCAAGGATGTTGCCGCGCCTGGTAAGCCAGTTACCGGGAAGAAGTCAAAGAATGGACCCAAGCCCGAGACTGAGTGCTTTTATTGCAAGGGGAAGGGTCACTGGAAGCGGAACTGCCCCAAATACTTAGCGGATAAGAAGGCCGGCAACACCAAAGGTATATTTGATATACATGTAATTGATGTATACCTTACCAGTACTCGTAGTAACTCCTGGGTATTTGATACCGGTGCCGTTGCTCATATTTGTAACTCACAGCAGGAGCTGCAGAATAAACGGAGACTGGCGAAGGACGAGGTGACGATGCGCGTCGGGAATGGTTCCAGAGTCGATGTGATCGCCGTCGGCACGCTGCCTCTACATTTACCCACGGGATTAGTTTTGAACCTTAATAATTGTTATTTAGTGCCAAGTTTGAGCATGAACATTGTATCTGGATCTTGTTTAATACGAGATGGCTACTCATTTAAGTCTGAGAATAATGGTTGTTCGATTTATATGAGAGATATGTTTTATGGTCATGCTCCGATGGTCAATGGTTTATTCTTAATGAATCTCGAGCGTAATATTACACATGTTCATAGTGTGGATGCCAAAAGATGTAAAGTTGATAACGATAGTCCCACATACTTGTGGCACTGCCGCCTTGGTCACATTGGTGTCAAGCGCATGAAGAAGCTCCATGCTGATGGACTTTTGGAGTCCCTTGATTATGAATCGTTTGACACATGCGAACCATGCCTCATGGGCAAAATGATCAAGACTCCGTTCTCCGGAACAATGGAGCGAGCAACCAACTTGTTGGAAATCATACATACCGATGTGTGCGGTCCAATGAGCGTTGAGGCTCGCGGAGGATATCGTTATGTTCTCACTCTCATTGATGACTTGAGTAGATATGGGTATGTCTACTTAATGAAACACAAGTCTGAGACCTTCGAAAAGTTCAAGGAATTTCAGAATGAGGTAGAGAATCAACGTGACCGAAAGATAAAGTTCCTGCGATCAGATCGTGGAGGAGAATACTTAAGTCACGAATTTGGTACACACTTAAAGAAATGTGGAATCGTTTCACAACTCACGCCGCCTGGAACACCTCAGCGAAACAGTGTGTCCGAACATCGTAATCGCACTCTATTAGATATGGTGCGGTCTATGATGTCTCTTATCGATTTACCACTATCATTTTGGGGATACGCTCTAGAGACAGCTACATTCACTTTAAATAGGGCACCGTCTAAATTCGTTGAGACGACACCGTATGAATTATGGTTTGGGAAGAAACCTAAGCTGTCGTTTCTAAAAGTTTGGGGATGCGATGCTTATGTCAAGAAACTTCAACCTGAAAAGCTCGAACCCAAGTCGGAAAAATGCGTCTTCATAGGATACCCTAAGGAAACTGTCGGGTATACCTTCTACTTAAGATCCGAGGGCAAGATCTTTGTTGCCAAGAACGGATGCTTTCTGGAAAAAGAGTTTCTCTCGAAAGAAGTAAGTGGGAGGAAAGTAGAACTCGATGAAGTACTACCTCTCGAACGGGATTGTGGTGCAGCTCAGGAAAATGTTCCTCTGATGCCCACACCAACTGAAGAGGAAACCAATGATGATGATCAAGGTACTTCGGATCAAGTTGCTACTGAACTTCGTAGGTCCACAAGGACACGTTCCGCACCGGAGTGGTACGGCAACCCCGTCCTAGAAATCATGTTGTTAGACAACGGTGAACCTTCGAACTATGAAGAAGCGATGGCGGGCCCAGATTCCAACAAATGGCTTGAAGGCATGAAATCCGAGATAGAATCCATGTATGAAAATAAAGTATGGACTTTGACAGACTTGCCCGATGATCGGCGAGCGATAGAAAACAAATGGATCTTTAAGAAGAAGACGGACGCGGATGGAAATGTTACCATCTATAAAGCTCGACTTGTCGCTAAGGGTTATCGACAGGTTCAAGGGATTGATACGACGAGACATTCTCTCCCGTAGCGAAGCTAAAGTCCGTCCGAATCATGTTAGCAATTGCCGCATACTATGATTATGAGATATGGCAGATGGACGTCAAAACGGCATTCCTTAACGGGCATCTTAAGGAAGAACTGTATATGATGCAGCCGGAAGGTTTTGTCGATCCTAAGAACGCTAACAAAGTAAGCAAGCTCCAGCGATCCATTTATGGGCTGGTGCAAGCATCTCGGAGTTGGAATATTCTCTTTGATGAGATGATCAAAGCGTTTGGGTTTATGCAGACTTATGGAGAAGCCTGCGTTTACAAGAAAGTGAGTGGGAGCTTTGTAGCATTTCTCGTATTATATGTAGATGACATACTCTTGATGGGAAATAATATAGAATTTCTGGACAGCATTAAGGCCTACTTGAACAAATGTTTTTCAATGAAGGACCTTGGAGAAGCTGCTTACATATTAGGCATCAAGATCTATAGAGATAGATCGAGACGCCTCATAGGTCTTTCACAAAGCACATACCTTGATAAGATTTTGAAAAGGTTCAAAATGGATCAGTCCAAGAAAGGGTTCTTGCCTATGTTACAAGGTGTGAGATTGAGCATGGCTCAGTCACCGACCACGGCAAAAGATAAAGAAGAGATGAGTGTCATCCCCTATGCTTCAGCCATAAGATCTATTATGTATGCCATGCTGTGTACCAGACCTGATGTAAACCTTGCCATAAGTTTGGTAGCAAGATACCAAAGTAATCCCGACAAGGAACACTGGACAGCGGTCAAGAATATCCCGAAGTACCTGAAAAGGACAAAGGACATGTTTCTCGTTTATGGAGGAGACGAAGAGCTCGTCGTAAAGGGTTACGTCGACGCTAGCTTCGACTCAGATCTGGATGACTCTAAGTCACAAACCGGATACGTGTATATGTTGAATGGTGGAGCAGTAAGCTGGTGCAGCTGCAAGCAGAGCGTCGTGGCGGGATCTACGTGTGAAGAGGAGTACATGGCAGCCTCGGAGGCAGCGCATGAAGCGATTTGGGTGAAGGAGTTCATCACCGACCTAGGAGTCATACCCAATGCGTCGGGGCCAATCAAACTCTTCTGTGACAACACTGGAGCTATTGCCCTTGCCAAGGAGCCCAGGTTTCACAAGAAGACCAGGCACATCAAGCGTCGTTTCAACTCCATCCATGAAAATGTTCAAGATGGAGTTTGCAAAGTACATACGGATCTGAATGTCGCAGATCCGTTGACTAAACCTCTCTCGCGAGCAAAACATGATCAACACCAGAACTCTATGGGTGTTTGATTCATCACAATGTAACTAGATTGGTGACTCTAGTGCAAGTGGGAGACTGTTGGAAATATGCCCTAGAGGCAATAATAAAAGTATTATTATATTTCATTGTTCATGATAATTGTCTTTTATTCATGCTATAACTGTATTATCCGGAAATCATAATACACCTGTGAATACATAGACCTCAATATGTCCCTAGTGAGCCTCTAGTTGACTAGCTCGTTGTGATCAACAGATGGTCATGGTTTCCTGGCTATGGACATTGGATGTCGTTGATAACGGGATCACATCATTAGGAGAATGATGTGATGGACAAGACCCAATCCTAAGCATAGCACAAAGGTCGTTTAGTTCGTTTGCTAGAGCTTTGCCAATGTCAAGTATCTCTTCCTTAGACCATGAGATCGTGTAACTCCCGGATACCGTAAGAGTGCTTTGGGTGTACCAAACGTCACAACGTAACTGGGTGACTATAAAGGTGCACTACAGGTATCTCCGAAAGTGTCTGTTGGGTTGACACGGATCGAGACTGGGATTTGTCACTCCGTATGACGGAGAGGTATCTCTGGGCCCACTCGGTAATGCATCATCATAATGAGCTCAAGGTGACCAAGGTGTTGGCCACAGGATCATGCATTACGGTACGAGTAAAGTGACTTGCCAGTAACGAGACTGAACGAGGTATTGGGATACCGATGATCGAGTCTCGGGCAAGTAACGTACCGATTGACAAAGGGAATTGTATACAGGGTTTGATCGAATCCTCGACATCGTGGTTCATCCGATGACAACATCGAGGAGCATGTGGGAGCCAACATGGGTATCCAGATCCCGCTGTTGGTTATTGACCTGAGAGCGTCTCGGTCATGTCTGCATGTCTCCCGAACCCGTAGGGTCTACACACTTAAGGTTCGGTGACGCTAGGGTTATTAGGAAGACTTGTATGTGATTACCGAATGTTGTTCGGAGTCACGGATGAGATCCCGGACGTCACGAGGAGTTCCGGAAGGGTCCGGAGGTAAAGATTTATATATGGGAAGTTGTCAAACGGACACCGGAAAGTTTCGGGGGCATACCGGTATTGTACCGGGGCCACCGGAAGGGTTCCGGAGGTCCACCGGGTGGGGCCACCCCTCCCGGGGGACCACATGGGCTACGTGGGGCAGGGAGCCAGCCCCTAGTGGGCTGGGCGCGCCTCCCCACCTAGGCCCATGCGGCTAGGGCAAGGGAGGGGGAAACCCTAAAGGGGGCGCCCCCTGGCTTGGGGGGCAAGCCACCCCTCTTCCCCTCTCCCTTTGGCCGCCGCCCCCCTAGGGTTTTTCCCTAGAGGGCCGGCCCCCCTTGCCCCTTCCCCTATATATAGAGGGGTGAGGGGAGGGCTGCAACACACACAAGCCAAGGCGCAGCCCCTCCCCTCCCCAACACCTCTCCTCCTCCATACGTGCTTGGCGAAGCCCTGTCGGAGTATTGCTGCACCAACTACACCACGCCGTCGTGCTGCCGTTGGAGCGATCTTCCTCAACCTCTCCTCCCCCCTTGCTGGATCAAGAAGGAGGAGACGTCTCCCGTCCCGTACGTGTGTTGAACGCGGAGGTGCTGTCCGTTCAGTACTTGGTCATCGGTGATCCAAATCACGTCGAGTACGACTACATCATCACCATCCCCTTGCAAGCTTCCGCACGTGTTCTACAAGTGGTATGTAGATGCAAACTCACTCCCTTGACTCGTTGCTTAGATGAACTCATAGATGGATCTTGGTGAAACCGTAGGAAAAATTTTAATTTTCTGCAACGTTCCCCAACAGTGGTATCAGAGCTAGGTTTATGCGTAGTTCTCTTTGCACGAGTAGAACACAATTTTGTTGTGGGCGTGGATCTTGTCAACTTACTTGCCTCTACTGGTCTTTTCTTGCTTCAACGGTATTGTGGGATGAAGCGGCCCGGACCAACCTTACACGTATGCTTACGTGAGACCGGTTCCACCGACTGACATGCACTAGTTGCATAAGGTGGCTGGCGGGTGTCTGTCTCTCCCACTTTAGTTGGAGCGGATTCGATGAAAAGGGCCCTTATGAAGGGTAAATAGAAGTTGACAAAATCACGTTGTGGTTATTCATAGGTAAGAAAACGTTCTTGCTAGAGCCCAATTGCAACGTTCCCCAACATCTTGAACGTTTTGAATGTGATGGCCGATTAGAGCTAGAACCGGCCGCTTGACTTGCATATTTGGATAGCAACATATCAAAAGTTGGCCTGATTCTCTTGCGCTTAGCTTCACTCTTTCCCCACTTGCCAACTTCTGAATTCTTGGGCTTGATTTAACATGAGTATCTTCTTGTACTTGTGGTTACCCCCCGAGTGCACGATTTTTTATGGTGATCTTCAATCCTTCCTTGTCATCGGGTTGCTTATCAAGCACAACTTATCGTCCCAAGACTTTGTCGCCCTCCTTGCCTTTCCTGGTTTCACCAATAAGAACATTATCTTTATTAGCAGATTCGGCTATGCTAGGCCGAATCAACATTTTCTTTTCATCCAAGTCCATGGTGTTTATTGGGAAGGGTTGTTTATCAACTTGCATCTTAGCAAAATTCAATCGTCCATCATTAATGGCCGATTGTATTTGTCGTCTGAAAACATTGCAATCGTTAGTAGCATGAGAAAATGAATTATGGTATTTGCAATAAGCACGCCGTTTCAGCTCCTCAAACGGCGATATGGTGTGTGATATTCTAATCATCTTATCTTGCAAGAGAGCATCAAATATTTTATCACACTTTGATATATCGAAAGTAAACCTCACCTCCTCATCACGATTCTTGCGAATCGTCTTAAGATAATTGCACATATAGGGTTTGGCCTTTGAGGACCAAACAAATTCAGTAGTATAGACATCAACCTCATCGTCCGGATTATCATCATTGTGTTCAACCATATGCACTCTAGGATGATCGGTTGTAGACCTATGGACCTCTTTACTTTGACTCTCTTGGGCCAAAGCTTTTTGTAAGACTTCGTTAATGCTCAAAAACTCATAACTTTCTAGCTTCTCTTTAATGTGAGTTTTCAAACCATTAAGAACAAGATCCGCCAAGTCTCTCTCAGTTATCACTAAGCTATAACATCGGTTTTTTATATCTCTAAATCTCTTGACATAATCGGTGACCGATTCATCATGTTTTTGCCTAACCGATGTAAGATGTGACAACTTCAGCTCATTATCACCGCTATAAAAGTGATCATGAAACTTTTGCTCTAATTGCGACCATAAGAGAATTGAACCATGTGGTAAAGCAGCAAACCATGAAAATGTGGTGCCAGTTAAAGACAAGGGAAATAAACGCACTTTCAACTCTTCTATGGAACCTGCTTCACCCAACTGTGCTAGATACTGACTCACATGCTCCCAAGTCGTTTTCGTACCCTCACCACTAAATTTAACAAAATCAGGAACCTTATAACCTTGAGGGTAAGAAATTGCATTGAAGTGTTTAGGATAAGGCTTTTGGTACACACGACTCTTTACTTTCGGCTCGTTTCTAAAAGTTTCTAGAAACATCTTATGCATCCTTAATTTAGCTAAAATTGGATCCGAGGTAGATGAAGATGTTTGTGGAAATGACATAGGAGCAACCTGAGTACTAGCTATTGGTGCCACTTGTGGGATGGGCGCCGAACCATAATTCAGCGGAAGACCAAACATGCTTGCGCCTATGGGTGGTGTGACAAAGTGATTCGGCATTGACGCCGAATTGGGCACACTCATAATAGGATTAGGGTATGTAGGTGTAGCCACAAGATGGTTGGTTTGAGTAGGGTAAAAATTCAACGGCATATTATATTGTTGTTGCATAGGTGGTGCCGATGAAATAGGTAAAATTGGACTAGGGTTTTCAGATATACCAACAGTACCACTAGATGATGGAGGCATATTTTTCTGAGAATTAGCACTAGCCATAAAAGAATTGTATGCAATCACATTACCCTTACTAACAAGACATTCAATCACAACCACTTGCTCTGGAGAAAAAACTTTACTCACAGTGATCACATCTTGTTCGTCGATGAGGGGAGGAAAATTGACGTTTCCAGCCGGAGTGATGTTGCCTTGACAGTCCTTCTTGAAACTTGAAAGAAACGCTTCCAAATCCTCCTCCTCGCGCTTCTTCTTGAGCGCCTCTAAAGCCTCTTCACGCTGCTTCTTGCGTGCTTCGTAGGCTTGGCGATGTTCATCCGATAGTTCATCAAGACCGGACTTAATGATGTTATCGGCGTCAACTTTTGAGGGATTGGGGAGATTAGACATGGTTGATGATGATTCTTGATCTTTCGTCCCCAGCGGAATCGTCAAAAAGTGTGTTCGCACACGAACACGTCACCGTGTACCTCCAACGTCGAGGGTGATGCACCGCAGCTCACGTCGAAGGAGACCCATCCGGAAGCGCGGTACGCAAGCAATCCGGCGGGTGCTTTTCAGGACCCGAAACCCCATGCGCCCGGGAGGGACCCCGTCTGGACGTGCAGCGGCTATGGGCTGCCCTAGGTCGGTTTGCCCGCCCCTAGAGCCTCGAGGATCGCTGCCCTTCAACACGAAGAACGAACAAAGAACGAGAGAGAAAGAACCAGGGAGAGATGTAAAACTAGGGTAAAAAGTAGATGGGTTTTGCGATTATGTGTTGTTGTTCAATCGGCCGTCACCCCTTAGGTATATAAGAGGCGGCTGGACTTTCCGTGCAAGGAAATGGCTTGGTTTCACGTCCAAAACCCTAGTCAAATTCGGATTGGTTTTATCCGAACTTTCCAAAAACTGTTCGGTCTAAACTGGCTGCACCTTGCGGGTCATTTTTGTGGCAGTGATCGAACTCGGATGAAAATGAGTCCAAAAGCAATCTTGACCGTTTCAATGAGGCATACAACTTTTATGTTGAACGTTTTTCTATTCGAGGCCATCTTCGGGGCCGAATCGTTCGCACAAAACGGACTGTCACTCGCGCCACCCATCAGACACATGTCTGGTGGGGCGCGCCATATGTAGCCTTTTGGCAGGGCTGCATTCGAATGGTTCTAATTTTTACATACAAATTCGGATTGGAACAATTTTTATATAAAAATCGATCATTTCGACGAGACGAAGACAATCCATGTAGATCATGTTTCCATACGAGGCAGTGGGCATAATCAGCCGAATAGTATTCTGAATACAAAATGTCGGTATTTCGAACGCAACTTCGGTCTTCGAGATGAGATCGCATGGCGATGGCCCAAACATCAAAGTTTCTTCTTTTGACCATACGAAACTTTCTTACTTTGAGCACTTCTCCATTTGAAGCCGTCTTAATTAAGTTCTTGGTCGTGCCAAAATCTGGTGTCAACAAGTGTGCCTTTTGTTTCCTTTCATCATCAAAGTTCCAATGAGTTTGTATACGGTGAACTACACGTATAAGAGTAGTTGTGTTTGTTGATAGAAATGAGCTACCACAAGACCATGTGTTCGATCCATGAGAATGCTAACAATCGACATACGTTCAATCAAAGGTTGTAGTATGATCGTATGGCTTTGGACATCATCTATATTTTTAGATAGGATCAACCTATAAATTGCTTTTATATACTCAAAATAGTTTTCATATGGGGTAAACAAAATTTCATTTGAATTTCAGTATAAGATCTCTCTCTCTCTCTCTCTCTCTCACACACACACACACACAGAGAGAGAGAGAGAGAGCGCGCTTGTATATTACACTGAAGAGTCCATCCAATATATTTGCCCGAGACAGGGTCGGTCATTGTTCATGCTAGATGTGTGGAAGTCATACTTTATGCAACTTGTGATGGACCATGAGATCATATCCAAAATACAATTTCTGAAATAAATTAATAATAATAAATAGTATAGTTTCATGTTCCAACCATTAAACATGCCTTCAATTTGGTGCATGTTCGCGTTTCTATATATATGTGTGTATAAGTGTATTGTCACATCTACTCTCTCCCACTCAAGTAAGATAGAGTACAATCACATGCATACTTCCACCAGTATCAATGACCGGGTCGAATGATAGGAAATAGAAAAAAAATAAAATTATACTTTAGGGAATATGAGGCATCAGGAAAGCCAGGATGGACCACCCCCGTCGGGCCATGTTCTGGAAAGGGGAGAGCGAGTGCTCCGGGGGAGACTGCCAGGTTGCATGGCATGAGGCTTGTCGTCTCCGCTCTGAGGCGGGGCTTGGATTGATCGACATTGAGGTCCAGAACACATGTCTCTTGTTGAAGATGGTCCATAAAATCTTCAGCGGCGTTCGTACCCCCTGGACTACCTGGGTGCGCCGTTGGTACTTGGGTGACTGTCCAGCGGCTTTGACACCCTCATGGAAGGCGTTCGCCTCCCTGGTCCCTCTCTATCGTTCCCTAACTTCTGTAAGGATTGGAGACGGGGTGGGCACGTCCATCTGGCATGACAACTGGACCTCACTCGGGGCCTTGGAGGCCGCTCTCCCTGCCGCGTACTCACACTGTCTCCACCCCAGCGCAACCCTAGAGGATTTTTGTCGGCTTGGTCACGATGCAATTCCTATGCATGGTCGTCTGTCTAGGTCTGCTGAGTTGGAGCTCCACTTACTTCGGTCTGCGCTTGCTCGTGTGCGTTTCTCTTCGACAATTGATGAGTGGGAACTCGCTTGGGGGGTGTCTACAGTTCAAGGCCGGTGCGGTGTACCATATGATCAAAAGCTCTTGCTGCGGGCTCCCCCTACACGACCTAAACTGGGACGGCTTCATGCCCCTCAAAGTCGAGGTGTTCGCCTGGATTCTACGACATGGCAACACCCGTACGAGGGCCTTCCTTCATCGAATCGGGTTCCTTGACTATGATGATTGCCCTTTCTGCCCCGGGCGGTTTGAAACAATCACGCACCTCTTCTTGGAATGCCCCGTTTGCATCAGATGTGGGCGTGTATCCTCGACCATCGTCGCTTGCCTGTTGATTGCACGGTGGAAAAAGTTTGGGCCGCCTTCTCTGCTTGTCACCCCTCCTGGAGCCATCCTCTCCTCAGCACGGCGATGTGCTCTGTCCTCTTGGTGGCCTGGAAGTCCAGGAAACGGATGGTGTTCGATAACATCCATACCTCGGATGTTGACTTGCGGCGTTTAATTCCAGAGCATCTTCTCTTATGGATAGTTCGGGCTCCATCCCGAGTTGACTGTGCGTCGTTGCGTCAATGGTGTGCGGATGTTTGTAGTTGATCCCCTCTCTCCCTCCCCCACCCCCATTAGCACTCTGCGGGTGTGTTGTGTGATGTAATGCTTCATTATTACTTTTAAATACAGAAAATGTTCAGGTCGGAGATCGGCCCCCGTTGAATGTTCAAAAAAAGGCATCAGGAAAGCAATAAGAAATGATCTCTAGGCCTATCATCATTCTATCTTCCAGATGTTCAGTGTGTGACACCATTATCGCACATACCCCTGGAAGACTAAATTATGTTGGTCATGAGAAGGAGGTCATCCTATAGTATATCTCCAGTTACTTGTTGGTTTTCATAGCTGACAGTGCAAGAACAGCTTAATTCTCCCAAACTTCTGTAGGTTTGCCTTTGTCTGGATAAAAAAGATCCAACAGAGGATTTCCTACATTTCTTTTAGTCGGCGGATAAACATCTTACCAGCTTCTCAACGGGAGACATTACAAGGAGGTAGGCCGTTTACTAAATCAGTCTCGACGACCCTCCAACATACATTGTCTCGCAAAAAATTGAGCGATGGACGAAATTGATAAACTCATACAATCATTTTCTGTAAATAAATCAGACAATATTAGTGGAGATGATTGATAGGTAACTTGAGACTTTACCTACAGATCTTTTGCAACCCACTGGTTCAAAAATAATTGTCTCCGCACAAAGTTCATGCCTTGGCTACAAACTGCGCCATACTCATCTGCCCGGGCAGGTGCAGCCTCACGGTCACGTGCCAACACGATAGACAGGTAAGAGTATCTACAGCCGGACCGATCAAATTTGACCCCTTATACGTCCAGGTGCATTCGCGGACCGAAGCCGAGTATCCTTCATTTGACCTGACCAGCACTACAAAGCACAATACTTAAATTCGAATATCTATTTTCATACTACACTATGCAAGGTAATTCATCTATGTACTACATCAGACAATAACAAAAGGAGCTACTCCCTCCGTTTCAAAATAGATGATCCAACTTTGTACTAACTTTGTACAAAGTTGGGTCTGGAACGGAGGGAGTACATTGTGGAAATTGGCAATGGCTCCTAGGTGCATATGCACCCATTGTCTAAATACACATTTTGAAAATTTGAAAAATTCTGAACAAAAATCCCGTGTGTATATCTGGGCATTCTATGTGCGTGCACAAAGTTTTTGGTGAAAAACAAGGTTTTTTGTGGCTTGTGTAAAAAAACAATTTCTAATGCTTCATTACAACTATTCATTTTGCATTTCTTTATCTTTTTTACACAAGCCACAAAAAACGTCGTTGTTTCACCGAAACTTTGTGCATGTACATATATCCGCGGGATTTTTGTTCCGGTTGTTTCAACTTTTTAAAATGTGTGTTTAGACAATGGGTGCATATGCATCTAGGAGCCAAAACACCGCGTCCGAAAATAAACTAAACTAAACATACTTCTACTATACTCGTCACTGAAGATGTTGATGACCCCGTGCCGGATGGACTGGCCACGTGGTCACTGGTGGGGGGTCGCACCTCCAGTTTCCTCTCCTCCTCCTCCTCCTCCTCCTCCTCCTCGTCCAAGAGGGACGCAAACACCTCATCCAGCTCCATGTCCATGAGCTGATACGGCGACAGCTAGCCGCCACCTCCCGCTCGGATTGAATTGATTCAATGACGACGGTCTGCTCCGCCTCAAAAGCCATCTCTGCCTCCACAGCCTGGGCGTTTTGGAAATCTTCCTCTGCCATGCTAAAGCCGTCGGGCTCCATGCTCGACACCTCCTCCGCATCCTCCTCCATGGTTGCATCCACATCCTCGGCGCTTGACTCCTCCTCTTCGTTCTCCGGCACCTACACTTCCGCATTTTCCTCCATTGCGATAAGCTCGGCGGCGCGGTGTACCTCCTTCTTGGTGCGCATCTCAGCTCAGATCTCCAACCGCCGTTCATGCATGATCATCTTATAATATGTGATCTTCTGTCTGACCATGGAGGCCGTCAGCGAGCTTGGATTGGAAGTGCAGAGGAGGGATTGGCGGCGGCAGTAGACGGTAAGAAAAGGAGTGGAATGGGACGGTTCTAGGGTTGCATCGCCGTCCAGCTTCAATAGCGGGATCAAGTCCATTGGGCGGCATGCGTGGACTGGCGCCATGAAAATGTCTGCACCAACCCAAAGGAGATGTCCCGGATGCGTGGCTTTCCTCGTGGATGGCGGACGCGTCTGGGGATGCTTGGTCCTCCCCATTTTTGCCCCATCACCATCAAGGAGGTGCCGCCGCCCGCGATCGCGAAGGCGCATGGCCGCATCCTCCACTACCTCAGAGGAGGCGGTTACGGTGGTACCTCGGGCTCAAGGGCCATCATATCCAAGGCAGAGAGCGCAACGAGGCAGCAGGAGAGGTACGACCGGCACAATGTCGATCACCGCTCCACGTTCGCCAAGACCGACGTGGCATCGGATTGGGTCCGCAACGACCCCGACCTCGCCGTCGCGTGGACGCTTGACCGCTCCATGACCACTGTGGAGACGGCTACCAGGCGCCGCCGCCGCCTAGACGGTGAGCTCGCCATGATGAGTGAGGAGAGTTCGCTTAGCGACTGCTCCGCCAACGCTGGTTGCGGCATGGTCGCTGCCAGGGCTCCGAGTGCAACGTCGGCAGTGGCCGCTGTGGCACACCGCATTGCACATTAGGAGGCAGAGCGGCTCCTCCGTAAGCGGCAGGCAACCGCGGCCCTTCATCGTCATTCCGCCGCTGGAGGGACCACGACGACGACAGCACTAATGGCGACGGCCCTGCGGTAGGGCAGGCCACGCGTACGAGGTGGTTCTTCAGTATATGGTTAGGTTTTTCTTAGTTTTTTTTGTTAAAATATCGAAATATCGACCTTTTTATGTAAATTATAACCGAACTTGAATGAATTCCGTCATGTTTGAACGAATTGCATCCAATTAGTTTGAATTGTTGTTGAATATATGCGGGCAACATTGGATGTCGACATCCGGCATCAATGTCCGTGGACTGGTTCCTGAAGGAAATATGCCCTAGAGGCAATAATAAAGTTATTATTTATTTCCTTATTTCATGATAAATGTTTATTATTCATGCTAGAATTGTATTAACCGGAAACTTAGTATATGTGTGAATACGTAGACAAACATAATGTCACTAGTATGCCTCTACTTGACTAGCTCGTTAAATCAAAGATTGTTAAGTTTCCTAGCCATAGACATGAGTTGTCATTTGATTAACGGGATCACATCATTAAAGAATGATGTGATTGACTTGACCCATTTCGTTAGCTTAGCACTTGATCGTTTATTATGTTGCTATTGCTTTCTTCATGACTTATACATGTTCATATGACTATGAGATTATGCAACTCCCGTTTACCGGAGGAACACTTTGTGTGCTACCAAACGTCACATGTAATTGTTGAGTTTGCGTATTTCGAGATTAGGATTTGTCACTTCGATTGTTGGAGAGGTATCTTTGGGCCCTCTCGGTAATGCACATCACTATAAGCCTTGCAAGCAATGTGACTAATGAGTTAGTTGCGGGATGATGCATTACACAACGAGTAAAGAGACTTGCCGGTAACGAGATTGAACTAGGTATTGAGATACCGACGATCGAATCTCGGGCAAGTAACATACCGATGACAAAGGGAACAATGTATGTTGTTATGCGGTTTGACCGATAAAGATCTTCGTAAAATATGTGAGAGCCAATATGAGCATCCAGGTTCCGCTATTGGTTATTGACCGGAGACGTGTCTCGGTCATGTCTACATAGTTCTCGAACCCGTAGGGTCCGCACGCTTAACGTTCGGTGACGATTTATATTATGAGTTTATGTGTTTTGATGTACCGAAGGTAGTCCAGAGTCCCGGATGAGATCGGGGACATGACGAGGAGTCTCGAAATGGTCGAGACGTAAAGATTGATATATTGGATGGCTATATTCAGACATCGAAAAGGTTCCGAGTGATTCGGGTATTTTTGGAGTACCGGGGAGTTACGGGAATTGACCGGGAGAAGTATTCGGCCTTATTGGGCCATACGGGAATAGAGGAGAGAGGCCAAAAGGAAGGAGGCATGCGCCCCCCCTTAGTCCGAATTGGACAAGGGGTGCAGCCCCCTTTTCCTTCTCCCTCTCCCCCTCTTTCCTTCTCTCCTACTCTGGAAAGGAAAGCGGAATCCTACTAGGACTTGGGAGTCCTAGTAGGACTCCCCACACTTAGCGCGCCCCCTCTAGGGCCGGCCTCTCCCTCCCTCCTTTATATATGGGGGCAGGGGGCACCTCTAGACACAACAATTGATCATTGATCTCTTAGCCGCGTGAGGTGCCCCCCTCCACCATATTCCACCTCGGTAATATCGTAGCGGTGCTTAGGCGAAGCCCTGCGTCGGTAGCATCATCAACACCATCATCACGCAAGCTCTGCTGGATCGGAGTTCGTGGGACGTCATCGGGTTGAACGTGTGCTGAACTCGGAGGTGCCGTACGTTCTGTACTTGATCGATCGAATCGTGAAGACATACGACTACATCAACCGCGTTGTGCTAACGCTTCCGCTTTCGGTCCACGAGGGTACGTGGACAACACTCTTCCCTCTTGTTGCTATGCATCACCATGATCTTGCGTGCGCGTAGGAATTTTTTAAAATTACTACGTTTCCCAACAGTGGCATCTGAGCCTGGTTTTATGCGTAGATGTTATATGCACGAGTAGAACACAAGTGAGTTATGGGCGATATAAGTCAATACTGCTTACCAGCATGTCATACTTTGGTTCGGCGGTATTGTTGGATGAAGCGGCCCAGACCGACATTACGCGTACGCTTATGCGAGACTAGTTCTACCGACGTGCTTTGCACATAGGTTGCTGGCGGGTGTCAGTTTCTCCAAATTTAGTTGAACTGAGTGTGGTTACGCCCGGTCCTTGAGAAGGTTAAAACAGCACTAACTTGACGAACTATCGTTGTGGTTTTGATGCGTAGGTAAGAACTGTTTTGCTCAGCCCATAGCAGCCACGTAAAACTTGCAACAACAAAGTAGAAGACGTCTAACTTGTTTTTGCAGGGCATGTTGTGATGTGATATGGTCAGGACATGATGCTAAATTTTATTGTATGAGATGATCATGTTTTGTAACAGAGTTATCGGCAACTGGCAGGAGCCATATGGTTGTCGCTTTATTGTATGCAATGCAATCGCCATGTAATTGCTTTACTTTATCACTAAGCGGTAGCGATAGTCGTGGAAGCAATAGTTGGCGAGACAACAATGATGCTACGATGGAGATCAAGGTGTCGCGTCAGTGACGATGGTGATCATGACGGTGCTTCGGAGATGGAGATCACAAGCACAAGATGATGATGGCCATATCATATCACTTATATTGATTGCATGTGATGTTTATCTTTTATGCATCTTATTTTGCTTTGATTAATGGTAGCATTATAAGATGATCTCTCACTAAATTTCAAGGGATAAGTGTTGCCCCTGATGTTGCACCGTTGCGAAAGTTCTTCGTGCTGAGACACCACGTGATGATCGAGTGTGATAGGCTCTACGTTCAAATACAACGGGTGCAAAACAATTGCACACGCGGAATACTCAGGTTAAACTTGACGAGCCTAGCATATACAAATATGGCCTCGGAACACTGAGACCGAAAGGTCGAGCATGAATCGTATAGTAGATATGATCAACATAGTGATGTTCACCATTGAAAACTACTCCATCTCACGTGATGATCGGACATGGTTTAGTTGATTTGGATCACGTGATCACTTAGATGATTAGAGGGATGTCTATCTAAGTGGGAGTTCTTAAGTAATATGATTAATTGAACTTTAATTTATCATGAACTTAGTCCTGATAGTATTTTGCAAATTATGTTGTAGATCAATAGCTCGTGTTGTTGATTCCCTATGTTTATTTTTGATATGTTCCTAGAGAAAAACTATGTTGAAAGATATTAGTAGCAATGATGCGGATTAGATCCGTGATCTGAGGTTTATCCTCATTTCTGCACAGAAAAATTATGTCCTTAATGCACCGCTAGGTGGCAGACCTATTGCAGGAGCAGATGCAGACGTTATGAACGTTTGGCTAGCTCAATATGATGACTACTTGATAGTTTAGTGCACCATGCTTAAACGGCTTATAATCGAGACTTCAAAGACGTTTTGAACGTCATGGACCATATGAGATGTTCCAGGAGTTGAAGTTAATATTTCAAGCAAATACCCGAGTTGAGAGATATGAAGTCTCCAACAAGTTCTATAGAGCTAAAAGATGGAGGAGAATTGCTCAACTAGTGAGCATGTGCTCAGATTGTCTGGGTACTACAATCGCTTGAATCAAGTGGGAGTTAATCTTCCAGATAAGATAGTGATTGACAGAGTTCTCTAGTCACCATCACCAAGTTTCTAGAACTTCGTGATGAACTATAGTATGCAAGGGATGACGAAAACGATTCCCGAGCTCTTCGTGATGTTGAAATCGACGAAGGTAGAAATCAAGAAAAGAGCATCAAGTGTTGATGATTGACAAGACCACTAGTTTCAAGAAAAGGGCAAAGGGAAAGAAAGGGAATTTCAAGTAGAATGACAAGCAAGTTGTCACCCTCGCAAAGAAGCCCAAAGCTGGACCAAAGCCTGAAACTGAGTGCTTACACTGCAAAGGAAATGATCACTGGAAGCGGAAATGCCCTGAATATTTGGTGGATAAGAAGGATGGCAAAATGAACAAGGGTATATTTGATATACAGGTTATTGATGTGTGCCTTACTAGTGTTTATAGTAGCCCCTGAGTATTTGATACTTGTTCGGTTGCTAAGATTAGTAAATCGAAACAGGAGTTACAGAATAAACAGATACTAGTTGAAGGGGAAGTGAAGATGAGTGTTGGAAGTAGTTCCAATATTGATATGATCATCATCACACACTCCCTATACTTTCGGGATTAGTGTTAAACTTAAATAAATGTTATTTTGTGTTTGCATGAATATGATTTGATCATGTTTATTGCAATACGGTTATTCATTTAAAGTTACAGAATAATTGTTGTTTTTTTACATGAATGAAACCTTCAATGGTCATACACCAAATAAAAATAGTTTGTTGGATCTCGATCGTAGTGATACACATATTCATAATATTGATGCCAAAAGATGCAATAATAATGATAGTGCAACTTATTTGTGGCACTGCCGTTTGGGTCATATCGGTGTAAAGCGCATGAAGAAACTTCATAAAGATGGATTTTCGAAATCACTTGGTTATGAATCATTTGATGCTTGCGAACCGTGCCTTTTGGGAAAGATGCCTAAAACTCCATTCTCCGGAACAATGGAACGAGCTACTGACTTGTGGGAAATGATACATACTGATGTATGCAAACCAATGAGTATTAAGGCTCGTGGCGGGTATCATTATTTTCTGACCTTCACAGATGATTTGAGCAGATATGGGTATATCTACTTCATGAGACATAAGTCGGAAATAGTTGAAAGGTTCAAAGAATTTCAGAGTGAAGTGAAGAATCATCATAACAAGAAAATAAAGTTTCTACAATCTGATCGCAGAGACAAAATATTTGAGTTACGAGTTTGGCATTCATTTAAAACCAATGTGGAATAGTTTCATAGCTCACGCCACATGGAACACCATAGCGTAATGGTGTGTCCGAATGTCGTAACCGCACTTTATTGGATATGGTGCAATCCATGATGTATCTTACTGATTTACCACTGTCATTTTGGGGTTATGCATTAGAGATAGCTGCATTCACTATAAAAAGGGTACCATCAAAATCCGTTGAGACGACGCCTTATGAACTGTGGTTTGGCAAGAAACCAAAGTTGTCGTTTCTTAAAGTTTGGGGCTGCGATGCTTATGTGAAAAAGTTTCAACCTAATAAGCTCGAACCCAAATCAGAGAAGTGCGTCTTCATAAAATACCCAAAGGAAACTATTGGGTACACTTTCTGTCACAGATTCGAAGGCAAGATATTCGTTGCTAAGATGGATCCTTTCTAGAGAAGCAACTTCTCTCGAAAGAAGTGAGTGAGAGGAAAGTAGAGCTTGATAAGGTAATTGTACCTTCTCCCGAATTGGAAAGTACTTCATCACAGAAATCAGTTCCAGTGATTGCTACACCAATTAGTGAGGAAGCTAATGATGATGATCGTGAAACTTCAAATCAAGTTACTACAGAACCTCGTAGGTCTTCCAGAGTACGGTCCGCACTAGTGTGGTAAGGTAATACTATTCTGGAAGTCATGTTACTAGACCATGATAAACCTACGAACTATGAGGAAGCGATGATGAGCCCAGATTCCGCAAAATGGTTTAAGGCCATGAAATCTGAGATGGGATCCATGTATGAGAACAAAGTATGGACTTTGGTGGACTTGCCCGATGATCGGCAAGCCATAGAGAATAAATGGATCTTCAAGAGGAAGACGGACACTGATAGTAGTGTTACTATATACAAAGCTCGACTTGTTGTGAAAGGTTTTCGACAAGTTCAAGGGGTTGACTACGATGAGACCTTCTCACCCATAGCGATGCTTAAGTTTGTCCGAATCATGTTAGCAATTCCCGCATTTTATGATTATGAAATTTGGCAAATGGATGTCAAAACTGCATTCTTGAATGGATTTCTGGAAGAAGAGTTGTATATGATGCAACCAGAAGGTTTTGTCGATCCGAAAGGTGCTAACAAAGTGTGCAAGCTCCAGTGATCCATTTATGGACTGGTGCAAGCCTCTCGAAGTTGGAATAAACGCTTTGATAGTGTGATCAAAGCATATGGTTTTATATAGACTTCTGGAGAAGCCTGTATTTACAAGAAAGTGAGTGGGAGCTATGTAGCATTTCCGATATTATATGTGGATGACATATTGTTGATTGGAAATGATATAGAATTTCTGGATAGCATAAAAGGATACTTGAATAAAAGTTTTTCAATGAGAGACATCGGTGAAGCTGCTTACACATTGAGCATCAAGATCTATAGAGACAGATCAAGATGCTTGATAAGATTTTTCAATGAGTACATACCTTGATAAGTTTTTGAAGTAGTTCAAAAGGGAACAGTCAAAGAAGGAGTTCTTGCCTGTGTTGCAAGGTGTGAAGTTGAGTAAGACTCAAAACCCGACCATGGCAGAAAATAGAAAGAGAATGAAAAGTCATTCCCTATGCCTCAGTCATAGGTTCTATAAAGTATGCTATGCTGTGTACCAAACCTATTGTATACTTTCTTCTGAGTTTGACTAGGGAGTACAATTTTGATCTAAGGGTAGATCACTGGACAACGGTCAAGAATATCCTTAGTGAGGACTAAGGAAATATTTCTCGATTATGGAGGTGATAAAAGAGCCCGTCGTAAAGAGTTACATCGGTGCAAGCTTTTACACCGATCCAGGTGACTCTAAGTCTCAATCTGGATACATATTGAAAGTGTTAGCAATTAGCTAGAGTAGCTCTATGCAGAGCATTGTAGACGTAGAATATTTGCAAAATACATATGGCTCTGAATGTGACAGACCCGTTGACTAAACTTCTCTCACGAGCAAAACATGATCATACCTTAGTACTCTTTGGGTGTTAATTACATAGCGATGTGAACTAGATTATTGACTCTAGTAAACCCTTTGGGGGTTGATCACATGACGATGTGAACTATGGGTATTAATCACATACAGATGTGAATATTGGTGTTAAATCACATGGTGATGTGAACAAAATTATTGACTCTAGTGCAAGTGGGAAACTGAAGGAAATATTCCCTAGAGGCAATAATAAAGTTATTATTTATTTCCTTATTTCATGATAAATGTTTATTATTCATGCTAGAATTGTATTAACTGGAAACTTAGTACATGTGTGAATACATAGACAAACATAATGTCACTAGTATGCCTCTACTTGACTAGCTCGTTGAATCAAAGATGGTTAAGTTTCCTAGCCATAGACATGAGTTGTCATTTGATTAACTGGATCACATCATTAGAGAATGATGTGATTGACTTGACCCATTCCGTTAGCTTTGCACTTGATCGTTTAGTATGTTGCTATTACTTTCTTCATGACTTATACATGTTCTTATGACTATGAGATTACGCAACTCCCGTTTACCGGAGGAACACTTTGTGTGCTACCAAACATCACAACGTAACTGGGTGATTACAAAGGAGCTCTACAGGTGTCTCCGAAGGTACTTGTTTAGTTGGCGTATTTAGAGATTAGGATTTATCACTCAGATTGTCTGAGAGGTATCTCTGGGCCCTCTCGGTAATGCACATCACAATAAGCCTTGCAAGAAATGTGACTAATGAGTTAGTTGCGGGATGATGCATTACATAGCGAGTAAAGAGACTTGCCGGTAACGAGATTGAACTAGGTATTGAGATACCGACAATCGAATCTCGGGCAAGTAACAAACCGATGACAAAGGGAACAACATATGTTGTTATGCGGTTTGACCGATAAAGATCTTCGTAGAATATGTGGGAGCCAATATGAGCATCCAGGTTCCGCTATTGGTTATTGACCGGAGACGTGCCTCGGTCATGTCTACATAGTTCTCGAACCCGTAGGGTCCGCACGCTTATGTGTTTTGATGTACCGAAGCTAGTTCGGAGTCCCGGATGAGATCGGGGACATGACGAGGAGTCTCGAAATGGTCGAGACGTAAAGATCGATATATTGGACGACTGTATTCAGACATCGGAAAGGTTCCGAGTGATTCGGGTATTTTCGGAGTACCGGGGAGTTACGGGAATTCACCGAGAGAAGTATTGGGCCTTATTGGACCTTACGGGAATAGAGGAGAGAGGCCAAAAGGAAGGAGGCGTGCGCCCCCCCCTCTGGTCCGAATTGGACAAGGGGTGTAGCCCCCTTTTCCTTCCCTCTCCCCCTCTTTCCTTCTCTCCTACTCCGCAAAGGAAAGGGGAATCCTACTAGGACTTGGGAGTCCTAGTAGGACTCCCCACACTTGGCGCGCCCCCTCTAGGGCCGGCCTCTCCCTCCCTCCTTTATATACAAGGGCAGGGGGCACATCTAGACACAACAATTGATCATTGATCTCTTAGCCGTGTGCGGTGCCCCCCTCCACCATATTCTACCTCGGTAATATCGTAGCGGTGCTTAGGCGAAGCCCTGCGTCGGTAGCATCATCAACACCGTCATCACGCCGTCCTGCTGACGGAACTCTCCAGAAAGCTCTGCTGGGTCGGAGTTCGTGGGACGTCATCGAGCTGAACGTGTGCTGAACTCGGAGGTGCCGTACGTTTGGGACTTGATTGGTCGGATCATGAAGACGTACGACTACATCAACCGCGTTGTGCTAACGCTTACGCTTTCGGTCTACGAGGGTACGTGGACAACACTCTCCCCTCGCGTTGCTATGCATCACCATGATCTTGCATGTGCGTAGGAAATTTTTGAAATTACTACGTTCCCCAACAGTTCCCTGTTCCCGGACGGATGCTAAAGAAAACTTATGGTTCACTGTTGGAGATGCCCTGAGGTTCTATCTTCAACTGTGCGTGCGTGGCGGTGGTATTCAAATAATCCTTCTATCCTATGACGCATAGTTCGTAGTACAATGAGAATGACTTTATGAGGTGTGTGGCTGCAACACCCATCGATCATCTAGTAGCAATCAGGCTACATGGTGTAGGTCATATCACAAATGATGACAAATCTACATTCGGTGGTGAAAGAGTTGTTCCTCGCTGGAGGAGAGGAACTCCGTTCTGGCTACCGTCTGTCGATCTCTCACGTCTCTGGCGGTCTCTCAAGAACCGGGTGTTCAGGTGAACCACAGATTATTGACGCTAGGGAATAGTTTAGTGTTTCCTTTATCATATTTGTGTATTTTCTCGAGACAGTATCTTCGATGAACAGTCCTCATCATGTGGATCATTGTTCTGTGGGTCTACCTTGACGGGTGCTAGGCTGCTAGAGATAGTAGTGTGATGTCATCTGATCAAGACTTGATTGTTATCGTTTCAGATATTTCTGGTAGAGTGCTGAATATAATGCTAAATATCGACTTGCGAGGCGGGATATCTTGTGTCGGCCTAAAGAGCAAGGGGCCAGGACATTGAGGATCTTGAGATTAAAAATAAATATTTGATGAGTAAATGGATTTACAGGCTTGCTTGGATGATGGAGTTGTTGGAGATATGCCCTAGAGGCAATCATGTATGATGATATTTTCTATGTGTTTATGAATAAAGAAAGTCCTTGGACATTATCAATGATGTGTATCAGCAAGTACGTGACTTGTTTGTGGGACTATGCATTGTATGATGACTGTCCTAAAAGGTCCCTAGTCGAAAGGGCTGTGTGGACGCGCAGCCGACTAGACTAGCATATGACACGGTCGATGGCTTGGTCTCACTAGCCATGGAGCATTGGATGCTAACCGGATAATATGGACTTGGAAAGGTCTAGTCGGATTAGATGTAGTCGGATCCGAGTCAAGATAAGGTCCGAGTCGGATAGACCCAACTATGAGATGCAGCGATATGTCATCTGTGAGTCTCTAGTACAACATACGTTCTATGTCCTAAGACCTGAGCTGACGCATGTACTCGGGATGGCGACAGACTTGCTTTGGGCCGACCAAACGCAACTCCGTGACAGGGTAGTTACAAAGGTAGGTTTCGGGCTTGTCCAGACCCATGCTGTGAGACGTAGTCGAGCAAGATGGGATTTGCCCCTCCGATCAGGAGAGATATACTCTGGGGCCCTCGTGTGATGCGACCAAGAGAAGCATGGCCATGCGACAGGGATTATGAGATAATCCGGATTGTGGTCGGCATCACTGGAATGAGAAAGAGGTCGGGCTAGCACAAGGATGACAGTCTCGCCTTGAGCCCGACAACATATATCATGAGGCAAAGGGAACAGAAGTGTGACACGTTGTACAGGTTCGCCTAACCAGCTTCATAGTCTGCTTGGTGGTCGGCACGCCTTGCTAGAGGCTGCTACCAACCGTGCAGGTCAGAGGTGATCCGAACTGTGACCAAGCTGACTTGAACCTAAGGGGTCGCGCGCTTAAGGGAAGGAACCTACGAGGTCGGTTCGTAGGACACTGGTCGGATGTGATCCGAACTGGACTAGGAACGTGACCGAGTAGACTTTGGGCTTTAGGGTCCGTGCGAGGCCCACGTGTTGAGCCCGTGATGGACGCCTATATAAAGTGGAGGTGCAGCACACTCATGTGGTTGATCGCTTCGGCGCTCCGACTAGGGTTTGCATGTGTTGCGAATAGCCACCTCCACTTGCTGCCGACTGTGTGACCGGACCTAGCAGTCCGCCGCACGGTGTTCCTCCTGCACGCGCGGATACCATTAGAGGCGGTGCACTTTTGCCGCTCCGGCGAACTTGTATGTGGGATCGGACGACCGGCTGTTCGAGGGAGATCGGACGAGGAGGAGACGATCCACGCGGACGCGCTACCCCAACTCTTCTTCCGCTGCACGCCACTGCGCATCTAGTGGTAATGAACTGCGATCCATCTCCCGTAGCATGTTCTGGTTGTTCTGCGCATAGGAAATTTTAATTTGCAGTCGACGCACCCTACCGTAGATCTCAACAAGAGTGTGGATTAAGTTATTGCGTATCAAATATCTTCACTCTAATTTTTTCCCTAAGTTATGGACAAACAAATGACTCTCCCTTTTGAAAGGGTTTGATGTTGACAAATGTTGTATTGTTTAATAAGGTAAATTTAAAGTTGAAAATTGTCTAACAACGCGCTTTTGGGAGCATCTACAGTTGGACTTGGCAACTCGGACCCTTCAAACGCTAGCGGATGCAACCGGGCGCGTCCGCAGACAGTGACCAGTGATACGTCTCCAACGTATCTATAATTTTGGATTGCTCCATGCTACTTTATCTACTGTTTTAGGCAATATTGGGCTTTATTATCCACTTTTGTATTATTTTTGGGACTAACCTATTAACCGGAGGCCCAGCCCAGATTTGCTGTTTTATGCCTATTTCAGTGTTTCGAAGAAAAGGCATATCAGACGGAGTCAAAATGGAACGAAATCAACTGGAGAAGTTATTTTTGGAAGGAAAGCAACCCAGGGAACTTGGAGTGCACGTCAAGGGAGATACGGGCTTCCCACGACGGTGGGGGGCGCCCCCCCCCCGGGGCACACCCCCCTACCTCGTGGGGCCCCCGTAGCTCCACCGACGTACCCCCTGCACCCATATATACCTACGTATCCTAAAACTTCCAAAACATAAGATAGATCGGGAGTTCCACCGCCGCAAGCCTCTGTAGCCACCAAAAAACTCTAGGGAGCCCTTTTTGGCGCCCTGCCGGAGGGGGAACCCATCACCGGTGGCCATCTTCATCATCCCGGCGCTATCCATGACGAGGAGGGAGTATTTCACCCTCGAGGCTGAGGGTATGTACCAGTAGCTATGTGTTTGATCTCTCTCTCTCTCGTGTTCTCTCTCGTATTCCATCTATGGCACGATCTTGATGTATCCCGAGCTTTGCTATTGTAGTTGGATCTTATGATGTTTCTCCCCCTCTACTCTCTTGTGATGAATTGAGTTTCCCCTTTGAAGTTATCTTATCGGATTGAGTCTTTTATGAGAACACTTGATGTATGTCTTGTCGTGATTATCTGTGGTGACAGTGGGATATCATGTGCCACTTGATGTATGTTTTGGTGATCAACTTGCGGGTTTCGTGACATTGGGAACCTATGCATAGGGGTTGGCACACGTTCTTGACTCTCCGATAGAAACTTTGGGGCACTCTTTGAAGTACTTTGTGTTGGTTGGATGAATCTGAGATTGTGTGATGCATATCGTATAATCATGCCCACGGATACTTGAGGTAACAACGGAGTATCTAGGTGACATTAGGGTTTTGGTTTATTTGTGTCTTAAGGTGTTATTCTAGTACTAACTCTTTTACAGATTGATCCGAAAGAATAACTTTAAGGTGGTTTCGTACCCTACCATGATCTCTACGTTTGTTCTCTGCTATTAGTGGCTTTGGAGTGACTCTTTTTTGCATGTTGAGGGCTTGTTATATGATCTATCTATGTTATTATTGTTGAGAGAACTTGCACTAGTGATAGTATGAACCCTAGGCCTTGTTTCCTATCATTGCAATACCGTTTACGCTCACTTTTATCATTAGTTACCTTGCTGTTTATATTATTTCAGATTACAAATACCTTTATCTACCATCCATATTGCACTTGTATCACCATCTCTTCGCCGAACTAGTGCACCTATACAATTTACCATAGTATTGGGTGTGTTGGGGACGCAAGAGACTCTTTGTTATTTGATTGCAGGGTTGCTTGAGAGAGACCATCTTCATCCTACGCATCCTACGGATTGATAAACCTTAGGTCATCCACTTGAGGTAAATTTTCTACTATCCTACAAACCTGTGCACTTGCAGGCCCAACAACGTCTACAAGAAGAAGGTTGTGTAGTAGACATCAAGCTCTTTTCTGGCGCCGTTGCCGGGGAGGTGAGTGCTTGAAGGTATATCTTTAGATCTTGCAATCGAATCTTTTTGTTTCTTGTTTTAGCACTAGTTAGTCTATAAAAGAAAATTATAAAAAAATGGAATTGAGTTTGTCTCATACGCTTCATCTTTTTAATATCTTTCGTGAGTATGATGGAAAGGAAGATTGTGCTCAAGTGCTAGAAGAAGAAATCTCTAAATTGTTTGGCACTAAATCTTTGAATGATGAGCATTATTGCAATGTTGTTAGTTCGAATTCTTTGAATATCGATGATGCTAATGATGATTGCACTAGTTATGATGAAAATATATCTTATGAGCATGTCAACTTTTGTGGAGTGCATGTTTGCATGAACACACCAAGTAGAGAAGATATTTATTGCAAGAAGCATAAGTACTTAGAAACCAAATTGTTGCAAGAAGAGCTAGATGAATGTGCTGAAAGATTCAATCGCGTCCCTTGTGAACTTTGCAATGAACATGGTCATTTAAAGCTCCAATGCTATTTGTTTCATGATCAAGTCATTTCCAAATATTGTGATAATTTGATTACCCTTGAGCATCATAAAGATCTTAGCCTTCTTTTGGGTTATGAAGAAATGAAACGTATAACTAAGAATATTCCAAAATTTGCCCTTGATAAAGTTCTTCATTTTGATCTAGAGAAGATTTATATGTATTGTTCGGTGAATTGCATTGAAAATCCTTATATTCCCAATTACATAAAGAAAAGAAAACAAATAGAAGATGAAGAGAATGCTAACGAAAGGGAAGAGACTTCCCAATACCCTCCAATTATTTATTATGATGAATCAAGTAAAGAGGAGGAGTTTTCTGTCCAACCAATCTCATCAATAAGGAACTCAAAGAGGAAGGTTGAACCCACACATAATGTGAAGAAGAAAAAGAAAAGAAGGAGCAACAAAGGTAGAAAGGTATCCCTCCCAAATGATGTTGCTCCTATTACTCATTGTGATGATGATAATTGCTATACTATTGGTGCTATCAATATTTTTAATGATGAGAGTGATTATGCTTATGATATGAAAAGGCCCAAGCTTGGGGAAGCTATGTTTGATGAGGATGAAATATTTGAGAATATATTTGCTGGAATTAATGTTTGTCCCAAGCTTGGGGATGCTATGTTTAATGAAGATGATATTTTTAGCACCCCAAGTTTTGATATGCAAAGTTGTTATGATGATAGCATGCCTCCTACCTATGATGATTATATTGATGAAAGTGGGTTCGGAAGAGTGTCAACTTTAGGGAGTAGTGATCCCACAATTTTGGAGGATGTTGAATCTTATTGTGATGAACATGAAAGTGGATTTGGAAGAGTGTCAACTTTATTTAGTGATGATTCCACTATTTCGGAAGAGGTCCCAATTGATTATGAGAACAAAGTTGCTATCTATGATGATTATTGTGATGACTTGTATGCTATTAAGAATAATGATAACAATGAAACTTGTCATCATGGTTTTAGTTTTCAATTGGATTATGCCTCACATGATAATTATTTTGTTGAGTTTGCTCCCACTACTATTCATGAGAAGAATTTTGCTTATGTGGAGAGTAGTAAATTTTCTATACTAGTAGATCATGAAAAGAATGCTTTAGGTGCTGGTTATATTGTTGAATTCATTCATGATGCTACTGAAAATTATTATGAGGGAGGAACATATGCTTGTAGGAATTGCAATAATATCAAGTTTCCTCTCTATATGCTTAAATTCTTGAAGCTATGCTTGTGTTACCTTCCTATGCTTGTTTCATATGCTTGTTGATTATTGTTCCAATAAGTTGTTTGCTCACAAAATACCTATGCATAGGAAGTGGGTTAGACTTAAAAGTGCTAGTCATATGCTTCATGATGCTCCCGTTATGTTTCAATTCTTATCTTTTATGTGAGCATCATTGTCATCATCATGCCTAGCTAGAAAGGCATTAAAGAAAAGCGCTTGTTGCGAGACAACCCAATACTTATCCTTACTGTTTTTGTGTGTTCACGTGATTATGCTACTATAGTAATCATGTTTTATAGCTTTTGCTTCAATAAAGTGCCAAGTAAGACCTTTAGGATGGCTTAAGGTGATAGTTGTGTTGATCCTGCTGAAAATCAGAAACTTTTGCACCCAGTAAATTAGTTTTTTTAATTCACGGAAACGTGCTTCTGATCGGATTATTTTTTCTATGGATTGGTACACGTATTGCTTAGGACTTCCTAATTTGGTAGGATTTGTGGAGTTCCAGAAGTATACATTTGATACAGATTACTACAGACTGTTCTGTTTTTGACAGATTCTGTTTTCTATGTGTTGTTTGCTTATTTTGATGAATCTATGAGTAGTATAGAGTGGTATAAACCATAGATAAGTTGGAATACAGTAGATATTACACCAATATGAATTTAGAATGAGTTAATTACAGTACCAATGTGGTGGTTTTGTTTTCTTTCACTAATGGAGCTTATAAGATTTCCTGTTGAGTTTTGTGTTGTGAAGTTTTCAAGTTTTGGGTAAAGATTCGATAGACTATGGAATAAGGAGTGGCAAGAGCCTAATCTTGGGGATGCCCAAGGCACCCCAAGGTAATATTCAAGGACAACCAGGAGCCTAAGCTTGGGGATCTCTGATGTCTACTACACAACCTTCTTCTTGTAGACGTTGTTGGGCCTGCAAGTGCACAGGTTTGTAGGACAATAGCAAATTTCCCTCAAGTGGATGACCTAAGGTTTATCAATCCATGGGAGGTGTAGGATGAAGATGGTCTCTCTCAAACAAACCTGCAACCAAATAACAAAGAGTCTCTTGTGTCCCCAACACACCCAATACAATGGCAAATTGTATAGGTGCACTAGTTCGGCGAAGAGATGGTGATACAAGTGCAAAATAGATAGTAGATATAGGTTTTTGTAATCTGAAATAATAAAAACAGCAAGGTAACAAGTGATAAACATGAGCGTAAACAATTTTGCAATGATATGAAACAAGGCCTAGGGTTCATACTTTCACTAGTGCAAGTTCTCTCAACAATAATAACATAGATAGATCATATAACAAGCCCTCAACATGCAACAAAGAGTCACTCCGAAGCCACTAATAGCGGAGAACAAACGTAGAGATTATGGTAGGGTACGAAACCACCTCAAAGTTATTCTTTCGGATCAATCTATAAAAGAGTTCGTACTAGAATAACACCTTAAGACACAAATCAACCAAAACCCTAATGTCACCTAGATACTCCATTGTCACCTCAAGTATCCGTGGGCATGATAATACGATATGCATCACACAATCTCAGATTCATCCAACCAACATAAAAGTACTTCAAAGAGAGACCCAAAGTTTCTACCGGAGAGTCAAGAACGTGTGGCAACCCCTATGCATAGGTTCCCAATGTCACGAAACCCGCAAGTTGATCATCAAAAAATACATCAAGTGGCACATGATATCCCATTGTCACCACAGATAATCACGACAAGACATACATCAAGTGTTCTCATAAAAGACTCAGTCCGATAAGATAACTTCAAAGGGGAAACTCAATTCATCACAAGAGACTAGAGGGGGAGAAACATCATAAGATCCAACTACAATAGCAAAGCTCTGGATACATCAAGATCGTGCCATAGAGGGAACACGAGAGAGAGAGAGAGATCAAACACATAGCTACTGGTACATACCCTCAGCCCCGAGGGTGAACTACTCCCTCCTCGTCATGGATAGCGCCAGGATGATGAAGATGGCCACCGGTGATGGGATCCCCCTCCGGCAGGGCACCGGAACGGGCTCCCGAGAGGTTTTTGGTGGCTACAGAGGCTTGCGTTGGCGGAACTCCCGATCTATCTCCTGTTCTGGAAGTTTTAGGGTACGAGAGTATATATGGGTGCAGGGGGTACGTCGGAGGAGCTATGGGGGCCCCACGAGGCTGGGGGGCGCGCCCGGGGGGGGGGGGGGTGGGCGCGATCGGGGGGGTGGGCGCGCCCCCCACCCTCGTGGGCAGCCCGTATCTCCCATGACGTGCACTCCAAGTTCCCTGGGTTGCTTTCCTTGCAAAAATAACTTCTCCAGTTGATTTCGTTCCGTTTTGACTTCGTCTGATATTCCTTTTTCTCGAAACACTGAAATAGGCTTAAACAGCAAATCTGGGCTGGGCCTCCGGTTAATAGGTTAGTCCCAAAAATAATATAAAAGTGGATAATAAAGCCCAATATTGCCTAAAACAGTAGATAAAGTAGCATGGAGCAATCAAAAATTATAGATACGTTGGAGACGTATCAATGCCCCGGAAGGCATCCCCTCTTTCGTCTTCGTTCATCGGAAAATTTACTTAGAGGTATATTTTTATTCACCACACGATATGTGTTTTGCTTGGAGCATCATTTTATTTTTTTAGCTTTGCTTGCGGTTAGTTAGAATAATGTTTTGCATCTTTAGTTTCAATAAAAAAGTCAAGGATAGCCTTTGCCATGCTTATTTTGCTACCATACATGTTGCTGTTTTAAAACAGAAAGTTTACCGCTGTTGCAAAAATTCTCTAGAAAGTCAGAGAGTGGTATAATGTTGAAACTTTTTGCATATTGAGCTCTGGTAAATTTACTACAGTGGGAATTTTAGTTCATAATTTTTGGAGTTAGGGAAGTATTGATACTCTTGCATTCTTTACAGACTGTACTATTTTGGGAGATTGCTGTTATGTTTGCATTGTTTGCATATGTTTGCTTGTTTAATGATTCTATTTAAGGATAGGAGTATTAAATATGCAGAGGCATTTAGTATGCAATGTTGAATAATAATTTTTGTGATTTTTTACAGTAGAAAATGATAAGGTTTTGCATTGGTTTATACTAACCTATCTCACGAGTTCTTGTTGAGTTTGGTGTGGATGAAGCTTTTGATAAATAGAGAAACCATGATACGAGAGGAATTAAGGAGACAAAAAAGTTCAAGCTTGGGGATGCCCAAGGCACCCCAAGATAATATTTCAAGAAGTCTCAAGCATCTAAGCTTGGGGGTGCCCCCGTTGGCATCCCACCTTTCTTCTTCAACAACTATCGGTTAGTATCGGTTGAGCCTAAGTTTTTGCTTCTTCACATGAGTTGTGCTATCATTGCAATGTCATTTTATTTTGTTTTTCTTGCTGTTTGGATACAATACCAAGATCTGAAATTATTAAATGGGAGAGTCTTCACATAGTTGTATAATTATTCGACTACTCATTGATCTTCACTTATATCTTTCGGAGTAGTTTGTCATTTGCTCTAGTGCTTCACTTATATCTTCTAGAGCATGGTGGTAGTTTTATTTTGAAGAAATAGATGAACTCTCATGCTTCACTTATATTATTTTGAGAGTCTTAAATAGCATGGTAATTTGCTTAAATAATCCTAATATGCTAAGCATACAAGATTTGTAAGAATTCTTATGAGTGTGTTGAATACTAAGAGAAGTTTGATGCTTGATGATTGTTTTGAGATATGGAGGTAGTGATATTACAGTCATGCTAGTTGGGTGATTATGAATTTAAAGAATGCTTGTGTTGAAGTTAGCAAGTCCCGTAGCATGCACGTATGGTTAAAGTTGTGTAACAAATTTGAAATATGAAGTGTATCTGGCTTGTGCATCCTCATTAGTGGCGGTCGGGGACGAGCGATGGTCTTTTCCTACCAATCTATCCCCCTAGGAGCATGCGCGTAGTACTTGGTTTTTGATGACTTCTAAATTTTTGCAATAAGTATATGAGTTCTTTTGACTAATGTTGAGTCCATGTATTATACGCACTTTTACCTTTCCACCTTTGCTAGCCTCTTCGGTACCGTGCATTGCCCTTTCTCACCTTGAGAGTTGGTGCAAACTTCACCGGTGCATCCAAACCCCGTGATACGATACGCTCTATCACACATAAACCTCCTTATATCTTCCTCAAAACAGCCACCATACCTACCTATTATGGCATTTCCATAGCCATTCCGAGATATATTGCCATGCAACTTTCCACCGTTCCGGTCATCATCATGACATACTTTACTTTTGTCATATTGCCATTGCATGATCATGAAGTTGACATCGTATTTGTGGCAAAGCCACCATGCATTATTTTTCATACTTGTCACTCTTGATTCATTGCACTATCCCGGTACACCGCCGGAGGCATTCATATAGAGTTATATCTTGTTCTAGTTTCGAGTTGTAATTCATATGTTGTAATCAATGAAAGTGTGATGATCATCATTATTAGAGCATTGCCCAAAAAGAAAAAAAAGAAAAAAAAGAGAAAGGCCAAAAAGAAGTCCCCAAAAAAGAAAAAAAGAGAGAAAAAGAAAAAAAAGAAAATAAATAAAAAGGGCAATGCTACTATCTCCTTTTCCACACTTGTGCTTCAAAGTAGCACCTTGTTCTTCATATAGTGAGTCTCATATATTGTGCGTCAAAGTAACCTTGTTCTTCATGTAGTGAGTCTCATAAGTTGTCTTTTTATACTAGTGGGAATTTTTCATTATAGAACTTGGCTTGTATATTCCTACGATGGGCTTCCTCAAATGCCCTGGGTCTTCATGAGCAAGCGAGTTGGATGCACACCCACTAGTTTTCTTTTGTTGAGCATACATAGCTCTAGTGCATCCGTTGCATGGCAATCCCTACTCCTCATGTTGATATCAATTAATGGGCATCTCCATAGCCCGTTGATTATCCTCGTCAATGTGAGACTTTCTCCTTTTTTGTCTTCTCCACACAATTCCCATCATCATATTCTATTCCACCCATAGTGCTATATCCATGGCTCGCGCTCATGTATTGCGTGAAGGTTGAAAAAGTTTGAGATTATTTGAGTATGAAACAATTGCTTGGCTTGTCATCGTGGGTATAGAAGTTGGGAACATCTTTGTGTGACGAAAATGAAGCATGACCTAAATATATGATTTTTTAGGGATGAACTTTCTTTGGCCATGTTATTTTGAGAAGACATGATTGCTTTGATTAGTATGCTTGAAGTATTATTATTTTTATGTCAATATGAACTTTTGTCTTGAATCTTTCGGATCTGAATATTCATATCACAATTAAGAAGATTTACATTGAAATTATGCTAAAGTATCACTCCGCATCAAAAATTCTTTTTTTATCATTTACCTACTCGAGCACGAGCAGGAATTAAGCTTGGGGATGCTTGATACGTCTCCAACGTATCTATAATTTTTTATTGCTCCATGCTACTTTATATACTATTTTAGGCAATATTGGGCTTTATTATCCACTTTTATATTATTTTTGGGACTAACCTATTAACCGGAGGCCCAGCCCAGATTTGCTGTTTTATGCCTATTTCAGTGTTTCGAAGAAAAGGGATATCAGACGGAGTCAAAACGGAACGAAATCAACTGGAGAAGTTATTTTTGGAAGGAAAGCAACCCAGGGAACTTGGAGTGCACGTCAGGGGAGATACGGGCTGCCCACGAGGGTGGGGGGCGCCCCCCCCCCCCCCCCCGGGGCACACCCCCCTACCTCGTGGGGCCCCCGTAGCTCCACCGACGTACCCCCTGCACCCATATATACCTACGTATCCTAAAACTTCCAAAACATAAGATAGATTGGGAGTTCCGCCGCCGCAAGCCTCTGTAGCCACCAAAAACCTCTCGGGAGCCCTTTCCGGCGCCCTGCCGGAGGGGGAACCCATCACCGGTGGCCATCTTCATCATCCCGACGCTATCCATGACGAGGAGGGAGTAGTTCACCCTCGGGGCTGAGGGTATGTACCAGTAGCTATGTGTTTGATCTCTCTCTCTCTCTCTTGTGTTGTCTCTCATATTCCATCTATGGCATGATCTTGATGTATCCCGAGCTTTGCTATTGTAGTTGGATCTTATGATGTTTCTCCCCCTCTACTCTCTTGTGATGAATTGAGTTTCCCCTTTGAAGTTATCTTATCGGATTGAGTCTTTTATGAGAACACTTGATGTATGTATTGCCGTCATTATCTGTAATGACAGTGGGATCTCATGTGCCACTTGATGTATGTTTTGGTGATCAACTTGCGGGTTTCGTGACATTGGGAACCTATACATAGGGGTTGGCACATGTTCTTGACTCTCCGATAGAAACTTTGGGGCACTCTTTGAAGTACTTTGTGTTGGTTGGATGAATCTGAGATTGTGTGATGCATATCGTATAATCATGCCCACGGATACTTGAGGTGACAATGGAGTATCTAGGTGACATTAGGGTTTTGGTTGATTTGTGTCTTAAGGTGTTATTCTAGTACGAACTCTTTTACAGATTGATCTGAAAGAATAACTTTAAGGTGGTTTCGTACCCTACCCTGATCTCTGCGTTTGTTCTTCGCTATTAGTGGCTTCGGAGTGACTCTTTGTTGCATGTTGAGGGCTTGTTATATGATCTATCTATGTTATTATTGTTGAGAGAACTTGCACTAGTCAAAGTATGAACCCTAGGCCTTGTTTCCTATCATTGCAATACCGTTTACGCTCACTTTTATCATTAGTTACCTTGCTGTTTTTATTATTTCAGATTACAAATACCTTTATCTACCATCCATATTGCACTTGTATCACCATCTCTTTGCCGAACTAGTGCACCTATAGAATTTACCATTGTATTGGGTGTGTTGGGGACACAAGAGACTCTTTGTTATTTGGTTGCAGGTTTGCTTGAGAGAGACCATCTTCATCCTACGCCTCCTACAGATTGATAAACCTTAGGTCATCCACTTGAGGGAAATTTTCTACTGTCCTACAAACCTGTGCACTTGCAGGCCCAACAACGTCTACAAAAAGAAGGTTGTGTAGTAGACATCAAGCAGCCGCACCTCAAATTTGCTCCCCTACATTTGAGTCTCTCATATTTCATCCCCTAGATTCATACAAACAATGCAAAATAAACCTGCGTATTATGACACCCTACCAACGATTAGTCGTCGGATATGTCCACGACGTCGGTGCCGAGCGCCGGGTGGACGGGGGCGTAGGAGGGCTTCAGGTCCTCCTCCTCCTCATCCATGTATGCGAGCATCTCTTCAACTTCTGCGGCATTCTCCACCTCCATCTCCTGCCGACGACGGCGTCTAGCCTTCGCATCTGACTCCGAGCGCAGGGAATCGAGGATGGCCTGCTGCTCTGCATGTAGATTCGCGTCCCCGGTGTCCCCCACATCCTCCTCTGGCTCGTCCTTAGGCTCCTCCTCCTCCTCCGGATCCATCGCATCCGGATGTAGCCACATGGAGATCCGGGCTTCGCACATTGTCTAGATCTACTTAAGGAGCTGCAGTCGGCACTCCGGTGTTCGATATGGGTAGATCCTTACCCGGCCGCATTGGGGCATGGCTAATAGTGGTGGAGGACAGCGAGTGGAAAGTGGCGGCGGCGGCAGACGGGAGGGAGAAATGTGGAAGGGTAGGGTTCCTGTTCTGGCGGTCGACTTCAAATAGCCGGACTAGGCACTATGTGGGCCGGCGGAGCGGAGCCATCGGTCCGACGGAGGAGATGGGAGGGAGAAATGTGGAAGGGTAGGGTTCCTGTTCTGGCGGTCGACTTAAAATAGCCGGACTAGGCACTACGTGGCCCGGCGGAGCGGAGCCATCGGTTCGACGAAGGAGACGAGCTACGGACCGCCAGTTTCAGACTATTTTCCTGTGGGACCCCAGCGCCAGTCCGACGTGACGGACGCGCCCGGGCGCCTTCATATCGGCCCCATATTTGAACTGAATATAAGGGGTGCCGGTCAGCCCGGGAGTTTGAGGCACGTTTAAGGAGCCCGTCTGGGTCGCATTTTTGTGACCGGTCAGTGACCGGGCTATCCACCCGGACGTTTGAGGCCTATTTCAAGCGCCCGACAGTAGATTATCTTACAATATCCATCTCTTGCAATACAATGAGTCCCATAAATATTCTATTCAGATGAGCTTTGATCTATGATAAATTGACTTCCTGATTACAGTTTTGTATGGTTGTATGGAGGTCACCTTACCCAATGAGCGAGACATGTTTGGGCCCCGGAGCGGTCTGGACAGTTCACTGTGCATAGTGCTTATCATCTAGCAACGGAAGTCCAGCACTCCATGAGGCTCAGCTCGTCAAGCAGTAACTCGTCAGGTCGGAGGCCCATTTGGCAGCGGATTTGGAGCTCTAAAGTGCCTCTAAAGATGAGAATTATGGCCTGGAAGGTTGTCTCTAGAGCTTTGGCTACAAATGAATGCAAGAAGTATCGTCACATATCTACTAGGGACAGCTGTCGGGTGTGTGGCCGAGAAAAGGAGACTAGTTTTCATGCTCTTGTGTCATGTGAGCATGCGCAGAGGATATGGGATCAGATGAGAACTGTTTGGCGTCTACCGAGCCAGGAGCTCCTTCATGATACTGGGAAGGAATGGCTCTTAAACGTCCTGGAAAACTGCGATGATCACATGCGGGATTGCACGATCATGTTGTTATGGAGGATTTGGTCGCTACGATCGGACCTTACACACGGAAAGGATGCTCCGTCCGTAACGGCAACGTCGGATTACCTTCAAAGTTATATGAATTCCTTGAACCTGTGTGGTACTTTCTCCACGGATGATATTCTCAAAGGGAAAATGCCAGCGGTCCGGGTTGCAAACGCCGAGGTACCCGCCCCGCCAATACCTCTTCACTGGCCGCGGCCACCCACGGGCTGGGCTGCGTTTTCGGTGGATGGTGCCTTCATGCAAGAGGACGGGTCGGCGGCAGCAGGTATGATACTACGGAATCATGAGGGTGGTGTGATCTTCGCGGCATACAGATGCATCTTCAATTGTAACGACGCGCTGGAGGCGGAATTACATGCAATAATGCAGGGTATGGCCTTGGTCCTGCAGCACTCATCCTTGCCAATTGTGGTTCAGTCAGACCCATCTACGGCACTAGCTGCAATGACCGGGGATAGTTTGTCCAGGTCTGTTTATGGGCATTTGGTACTCGAGATCAAGCGTCATCTTCAGGATCGGGAGTTTGTTCCATCAAAAATAAAGCGTGAGCAAAATAGGGTAGCACATCGGTTGGCATTGTATAGTCGTACGGAGTCTACTACTGCCGTATGGCTGGGAAGGAGCCCACCTTGTATTGAGGAGTTGGTGCCTCTCGATTGTAACCCTCCGATTATGGAATAAAACTATCTTTCTGTCGCAAAAAAAAAAATTGAGCGAGACATGTTTCTTTGGAGGATGACTTCTTCTGATCTATTTCCGTTAAATCCATGCATATGGATTTAATTGATTATGAATGATTTTTTTTGTTCAAAGCATATATGAAAAACTAAAGTACCACTGAAGATTATAAACTTTATGTGGCTTGTGCATCGGAGGGTTATTCTCACTAAGGATAAGCGAAGCGAATGTGGCAAGGTAGTAAACAATGTTGCTTCCTTGATCAGCAGAGAATAGTACATCATTTGTTTATTTCTTACCCGCTTGCTAAGTTACTGTGTCTCGTGATTCATGTGAATTTTAACCTGCCTCCGCCTACTAGTATGTCAGATATGTTTGGCAACTGGTTGGGTGAAGTTAAGCATAAGACGAAGTCATGAATATATGTGGGAGTTTGTGCTTTGTTTTCGGTTTTATGGAATTGCTTAAATGATTGTATTTTTAACATTGTAAATATACACATTTTTTTGCAGTTATCTTCTGAGCTATAGGATGGATCCGTAAATGGTCCTTACTACACCATGCGAAGTGCAGGAGCTTATGAACTATGGGTACAACCAATGAAAGATGGTAGAGATGGTGGCACATGATACATATGACCAATTTGGATGGCGGTTCCGTAGTAGGCTATGTGTGCAGGCATGTATTCCTATTTTCATTGTTTCTACACTGAGCGTTTTCAATCTCTCTCACCCCCCCCCCCCCCCCCCCCCCCTTCTCTCAAGTAGCTGGTATAATACACTGACAAGTATGTCTGATATATGTATGCTTGAGGCAGTGTCGACCTCCATGCAAAGAAAAGGCAATGTTGACCATTCAAGCTAGAATCACACAAGTCACACTTAATGTAAGTTATGACAGACCATGAAATCATATCTAAAATGTAGTTTTTGAAATATAATAAATAGTATAGTTCCATCGGCCAACCTTTGAACATGCCTTAAGTGTTGTGCATGTTCACGTCCTTAAATATGTGTGTGTCTGTGTATTGGCACATCCACTCCAACAAAACATAGCCCAATCACATTCATACTTCCGCTGATATCAATGACCGGCTCTCGAAGAATCAGAACTAGGAAAGAAGAAAACAATACTCTAGGGAATATGAGGCACCAGGAAAGCAATGAAAAATTCTCTCTGGGCCAAGCAGCATTCTATTTTCTTGATGTTCTCAATGTATCACATTCTAGTGAGGTAAATTGGGAGATTGTCTGCCGGCCTCTCGAGTATGGGGGTCTTGGGGTGCTCAACACCGACAAGTTTACGCGTGCTCTCCCGTTATGCTAGCCGTGGTATGAATGGAAAGAGCCCACCAAGATGTGGGTGGGAATGGTAAACCCTTGTGACGTGAAGGACCTCAACTTCTTCTATGCATCAACCACTATCACAGTCAGTAATGGTGCGAAGACCCCTTTCTGGGACTCGCCTTAGATCCTTGGGCGCATGCCAGAGGACATTGCACTGCTCATTCACGAGACTTCCACGAGAAAGAATTGAAAGGTGCGGGAGGCCCTCAAGCATAACACATGGATTCTCAAGATCAAGCAACCAAACAACGTCTCCGCCGAGCACATCTCGCAGTTTTTCACTCTTTGGATGCTCTTGCACGAGGTCGAACTCGATGAGCTCACCGAGGACGACATCCTACGGAAGCACACGACTAGTGGGCAATACTCGGAGGCATCCGCATACAAGGCACCGTTTTTAGGGATGGTTCTCTTACCCATGGATAAAATGGTTTGGAAGGCTTGGGATCCTCCAAATGTCAAGTTCTTTGCTTGCTTAGCTCTTCAAAAATAGAATTTGGGCCGCCGATAGATTGGCAAAGCGTGGATGGCCAAATTGTGACATGTGACCTCTTTGCAAGAGGGTTCAAGAAAGCGGGACTCACCTCTTCTACAAGTGCCGCTACATGAGAAGGCTATGGTCTTTGGTCATTGATAAATACCACATTCTCGGGCTTGACACAAACACTTGGCCCTTGTTCAACTCCATTGAGGCTTGGTGGGCAAGTACTTGTGACAGCGCCACTCCATTCAGACAAGCCAAGGCACCCCTCACCATGCTTGTCTCATGGACTATTTGGAACGAGATACGTGAGAGTTTTCAAGCAGAAGAGCGTGCCACCGACTATATTACTTGCCTCCATCACGACCAAGGCTAGCCTCTGGATCATCGCCGGTGCAAAATAACTAGGGTCCATAATATTGTGAAAGTAATTCCCATGCCGTGTCAAAAAATACATTCTAGAGAGGAAGGCCCCTTACTAAATCAGTCCGGACGACGAAATTATGTCTTACATCAAAATATGTGATGGGCGAAATTGATAAACTCAAATGATATTTTTTTTGTAAAGGAAATTAAACAAAACTAGTGGAAATGGTTGACAGCTAAATTCGGACTTTACCTACAGATCTTTTGATGAAGGGTACTCATGACTAAGAACCCGCAGGTTGAAAATTAATTGTCTCCCGACAATCAACATGTTGGATCTTTCAAAAAAAAAAGTTCATGCCTCGGCTACAAACTGCGCCTGACTTTTTTGTTCTTGGGAAAGATGACTGAGCAGCACATTTCAACGGGAAAAGGTGTTGCCCCGCAAAAAATTAAAGGGGAGGGGGGGAGGTGTCCGTGGCGCAGGCTCTCTTTTTTTTTGAAAAAAAAAACAAAGTTCACACTTTGAAGTATCAAAAATCTAACAAAAGCCACATACACATATGGATGTACTCTACATGTGTATAACGTTTCACGATGAAATGGTTGACGATGTAAGCTACACAAAAGAAGACTAATTCATGGATTTAATAGTGAACACTGTGTATGTTAAAAATCAAATAATTTATGCTTACCATTTTTTCAAAATGAAACTGGAATAAACCTGGAAGGAGGGAATAAAATTGGACGAGGTGACGTGATCACTTGAACCATTCTTGTCCGGTCTCGTCCTCCCAACGAAACACACGCCCACTGGGCTATCGATCACTGTCATCGGTGTTCCATTCCGGACGGCCCTGGCCTGTGAACGTCGCACACATGGACTGACTAATTAGAAGAGTGGATGCAAGTTCCCCTCAAAAAAGAAAAGAGTGCGATCAGACGCTGGCGACTGAGCTGTAGGCTGTAGCAGCATTCTCAGAAAAAAAATATACTGGGCTGTAGCAGCGACCTGTAGCAAACGTGGAGATGTACTGGCTGATAACAGCCACGAGATTAGGGGGCAACCAGCCTGTGCCGTACAATTGTGCCCGGCTGACCGATGGGGTTTTTTTGGACGAAAAACCTTCACGGCTAGCTTTATTCAACACCAAATAACATTTAATTACATCATCGGCTAAAAAATAAAAATAAAATCAAGAGGTGCATCGACCCATACAGATGTCTGACCGATCGATGGTTCGCTAGGATGTTGTACTAGCAAAAATATGCGACCCAACATTTGCTAGAGATCATGTCCAAAAAGCAATTTCTGACATCTAATTGATATAATTTTTTTTCAAAATGAAATTGATATAATAAATATGATACTATAGTTCCATCGGCCAACCTTCAAACATGCCTTCAGTGTCATGTATGTTTGTGTCCCTATATATGTGTGTGTCGTCATAACCATTCTCATCCTCTCAAGTAGGAGAACACCCAACTATATATATGCATACTTCCGTTGCTACAAATCAATGGCTTGAAGGAACAGAATTAGAGAAGCAGAAAAGATGACCATTAGAAGCTTAAATTTAGGGAATATGAGGCATCATGAAATCAATGAGAATTGCTCCCTAGGCCTAGTGGCATTCTAGTTTTTAGATAATCACCGTCGGGCATCAAGCCGTTTAGACATTATATCTTCAGCCTTGGATATACTCCTCGAGACCTCCGCCCTGGCGACCTCTTGGCATACCTCAATGGGTGATCATCCCTATGCTATATGACATTGGCAGAACAATGTAAAGAAAGGATGAATTTCTTGGTTCCCCTTGGTGTAAAGGAGTTCTAGTTATCTTCACAAAATTCACTCCGCCTTTTTATAATTAGGTAATGTTCTCCCCTCCCATTGTTGCTAAAAACATCGCGTAATTGTCTGCCTAGATGCAAAATATAATAATGGTTGACAAAAAAAACATAAATAAAATCTCGCTAAAAAGTCAAAGGAAACGTGACATTTCCGTTACCCGCAAAAAAGAAAGGAAACTTGACATGCTAGAGGCACTCCCTCTTATCGAGCTTATAGGCCAACTTCAAGAAATGCTACACAACCAAGGAAAATCTTTTTTTGTGTGTGTTAATAAAAGACTTAATTAGGTGTTGGACCATATATTAATGTAGTACTTCCTTTGTTGCATAATTTTTGTCGTGGTTCCCTTCCGGCCGGGTCCTGGCCTCCGAACTTGGTACGCATGGAGTGACTTACTGACTGACTGGCGAGAAGAGTGCAATCACAAGTTGTGGGCTGTCGTAGCAGTCTGTACAGCGGGTGATAGCCACGAGACTAGGGGCGCATAAATTTATCTGGCCGGTCGATGGCTGGCTAGCTACTACTAGTAGCTAGGACGATGTCGATGCGGCGAAGAAGAAGCGACCCATCATTCGCTGGCTGGATCGATAGATGCAGATCCCATCTCGTGATTGAGTAATGTAAGTATCCAGATATTATGTACGTGGCGCGTGATCTAACATTCACCGGCGTTTCGTCTTGGCTCCGCCCGACCACCAAATCTGTGCGGCCATACAAGGCAACTCCCAGAAAGAAAACACGTACGTAGTACGTCCTACCAAGATCAGTGATCATAGCTAAACTTAGGACGTAGGAGTACACGATACTGTACCACTCTTCTTCCCCGCACAGCACATGCATCCATCTCTGTCTCCGACCGGGTCTTCCCATCAACGATCATCAATTCATCACGCCCACTGGCCAGTACGTAGGCTTGGTCGTTGGGTGGGAGTAATTGTGCTGTGGCCATCAGGAGTTCAGATAGGCTAGGCATGAGAAAAAAGCGCCCCTTCGGACCTCCCCGAGTTGGCTTCCCTGTCTCGTACAATTCCTCGATTATATATATACACGGCCCCCTTCACTTCACTTCACCGGTTCCCGGAAAAAGTTCATTTTAAACCTTAAACTCGCAGAGGTTGGGCGAAACGAACCCTGAAGTCGAAATCCCGGTTGATTGCACCCTGAACTATGCAATTCGAGTCTAAAATCCAACCCTGGCATCGTTTGAGGCATGAAAGCGCTGATGTGGCATGGATTCGTCTGGCTGGTGGGCCGAGAAGTCCTACGCACTGGGCCAGCCTATTTTGTATTTTTTTTGTGTTTTAAAAATGTCTTTTTTGGGGGATCGGTTTTTTCTTTCGTTATTACACTGCTAAAAAAGGTCGCACACAGGCAGTTCTCCCGAACAAAATTTGAAACAATATCATTTTTAAAATTTTGGAACTCCAGAACATAAATGAAAACAGAAACATTTTTTAAAAATGATTTGCGAACAAATTTCGAAACAAGATTTCTTTTGCGAACAAACTTCTGAACATTTTTCCAGAAGTTTTGAACAAATTTCAAATTCTAGAAAACAAAAAAGAAAAACAAAGAAATGTAAATAAAATATCGCTGAAAATTCAAAGGAAACGTGACATGCTAGAGGCACTCCCTCTTCTCGATCCCTCCATCTAGGTGTATAAGTCATCTTATGTTGTGCATCGCGACAAAGGCGGAGGGGAAAACGAGAGAATTTAATGTTTTTTTCTAGTTAATAGCATTGCGTGAATGAATTAACCACTGCATGTCATGTTTGTTAGTCTCAAATTAATGAAAGCATGCACGGTCTGCCTCTCTTATTGGTTGATATGTCACGAAATAAGAAACGAGAATGGAGTTAATGTACCGTGTCTAAGTGTTTTGGTATTATTTGGTTTTCGTAAAGCTTGGCGCAGTGGTAAAGCTGCTGCCTTGTGACCATGAGGTCATGGGTTCAAGTCCTGGAAACAGCCTCTTACAGAAATGTAGGGAAAGGCTGCGTACTATAGACCCAAAGTGGTCGGACCCTTCCCTGGACCCTGCGCAAGCGGGAGCTACATGCACCAGGTTGCCCTTTTTTTGGTTTTCGTAAAGTGAATTATACATCTAGCCGGAGGGAGTATTACTAATGTAGTACTCCCTTCGTTCCATGGTTTTCGTCGTGGTTACCTTCCGGCCGGGCCCTGGCCTCCGAACATGGTACGCATGGACTGACTTACTCACTGTGACTGACTGACGAGATGAGTGCAACCACAAGTTGGCGACTCGGCTGTGGTAGCAGTCTGTACGGCGGGTAATACGTAGCCGCGAGACTAAGGGGGCGCACAAATTTGTCCGGCCGGGCGATGGTTGGCTAGCTAGCTAGCACGATGTCGATGCGGCAAGGAAGAAGCGACCCATCATTCGCTAGCCGGATCGGTAGATGCAGATCCAATCTCACGACCGATTAATTAAGGGTCGCGCTAACTGTCACACGTGTGGCAAGAAGGAAGACGCACCACACGTCTCTAATGTAAACAGATTGCCACGTCATCGCATGCATGTATGCAGGAATCTTTTTGGATTTTCAGTTTTTAAAATGTTTTATCTCTTAAACGAAAAATCCGATTGAAAATCCGTTTTCACCATTAAATCCCTCGCGATGAGATCTTCGAAACTAGATCCCATGTTGATATGTTTTGACGAAAAAAAATTGGATTAAAAGTTGACATGTCTATTGAATATGAATTGCCATGATGTTTACACTGAAGTTGCCATGATATGTTTCAGCTATTTTCTTCTACATTTAAAAGTAAATTTTGACATTTATAAAACGGGGAATTAAGAAACTAGACTTGCCATGAACCATAAACTAAAATTGCCATGATACATGCACGTAAAATTGACATGGTTCATACAAAAAATAATTTTCATGGTCAAAGTACTGGAGTTGCCATCATCAAAATACTAAAATTGCCATGATCTACAAACTAAAATTGCCACATGGCAACTTTATTTTAAGCCCTATGGCAACTGCAGTGTAAACATCGTGGCAACTTCTGGCAAAAAAAAAATTCGTCGAAACATATCAACAATGGGTCTAGTTTTGATGATCTCGTCGAGACGGATTTAATGGTGAAAACGGATTTTTAGTTCGCTTTTTCATTTAGAAGATACAACATTTTTAAGACGAAAACCAAAAAAAATTCTGCTGATGTCATCTATTCATACGTGGCAAAATGAGTGGTGATGGAGGCGTGTGGGTGATGTGCAAACGCCCACACGTGTGGGCGTTAACATTTCCGTTAATTAATATGTAGCCACATATTCTGATCATGGTGAGTTTACAGATTGATTCACGTATACGTGGCGCGTGATCTAACATTCACCGGCGGGCGGCCATACAGGGCAACTCCCAGAAAGAAAAACATGCACGTACGTACGTCTCCGCTCGTCCCTCTCAGGTGAGTTAATTGCACAGAAGTATCACAATTGGGGCATCACATGCAGATTGGTACCACAATTGCTAATTTTTGCATGTTAGTACCACGATTGCTCCAGGTTTTTGCAAATAAGGCTAAAACGCGTATTTATATGTATTGACGCTCGATCCGACAGCTCAGGCCCACCCGTCATGTGCCACGCCGGCCAATCGGCGTGTGCCCGCGCGCTGACTAGGACGAGCCAGTGCGCTGCTGCTCTCCAACCCGGTCCGGTCGCACCAGCTCGCCCCCACCGCACCATTCCCCTCCCCTCCTCCTCCTCGCTCGAACCCTACTCTATGGCGTCGGAGACTCCGCCAGGCGGCGGCGAGGGCGTCCACGGCGGCGGTGAGATGCCGTTCTGGCATCCGAGCGGAACGGCTAGCGTTGACGGCGATGGCGGCAACGACTCCAGCTCCGCGTACTCTACCGACGACGAGGAGGAGTCGATGTTACTCACCATGGAGCAGCGGTTGCGGTTGGCGCAGCAGTGGGTGGCGAACCCTAGCAGCAGCCATGAGTTGATGCATGAACTTGGCGGCGTGCTGTAAGTACCCTTGTCCTCCTCCTGCTCTAGTTTATCCAATTGGGGATTTTTAGGGTTTGTTCATCTTTTTCTTTATCCAGTTGGGGATTAGGGTTTGTCCAATTGTAGTGACTAGTATAGGACAATTACAGTAACCTAGTAACTCAGTGTATTGCACTCTCAAATTAGTTCAATTACAGTAACAATTTGGAATTATGGCCTTGTCTTTTTCCTTGATTTTTGCTATTGTGCTGAAACAGTAAAGTGCATTGTTCTGTACTATAAATAATAGCATTGTTCTGTGCTGAAATAGCATCTGTAATAGTAGAGTTAATAGTAAATATTAGACTTACAGGTTACTTTAAATTGTTCTGTACTGTACTGTACTGTTGCTCTCCAAATTAAGAGTAATTATAATGAATACATGAAATTTAATTTGTTCTGTAGTTTGGATGAAGACATTTGGCAAGTAAGGATCCATTTTGATGCAAGAGAACCATTGGAGATGAAGCTGTGTGGTTCAGATATTACTTATCTGAATTTGGTTGCAGTGATAGAAACCCAAGGATTTCATGCATATGATTGTTTGTATCACACTGAGAATCCATCTTTAGGAGAGAAAGGGCTGGATTTGGTAGACAGTCATGCAGAATTACAGATGATAAAGAGGAAGATCCAGGACAAATTGGTGCTTAATTTGCTAGTCAGGGCTTGTCCACCCCCTGATACTGATTTTGAGAGGCAGCATTTTGAGAAGCTAGAGTTGTCCACTGTGGTGTACCAAGAGCCTGTTGTTTTAGATTTGAGTGAGCCTCCTGTCTTAGCTGTTGATCAGCAAGGAGTAGTTTTTAAGAGTCAATGTAGCACCTCTAGCACACCTCATGCTGCTAGTCCTGCTGGAGTTTGCACACAAGAAAGCAAGAATGCAACAGCCAAGTTGAAAGCAGTTTTGGAAGAAGAAGAAGAAGAGGGATATCAAGGATTTGAGGCATATGAGGACAATGATGCTAATGCCTCTGATGAGGATGCTCAAATTGGAAGTGACCTTCATTACATGGGTGATGATGAAGATGTGGAGGTGGAAGAGGGAAAGAGACAGAGAGAGCTAGAAGTACAAGAGGAAGAATCAGATGATGAGCAATCAGAAGAGGAAGAAATGTTTCATTATGAGGGTGACACTGAAGTTGAGGACCCATTTGAGGTAGAGGAAGATAGGACTTTTGAAGAAGAAGAAGAAACTATAGTTAAACCTGTGAAGAAGAAGCAGAAGCTACCAGTTAGAAGAGGACCAACAACTAGGTCACATTGTAGTAAGCTACCAGATGAAGAAGAGAAGGGGTTGTTGAGGGAGAGTGATGATGATGGTTTTGAGCCACTCTCTTTTGTCCTACCAAAGAAAAGGAAGAGTAGGGCAAAGAAAAGGCCTGCTAGGAAGTGGTACAATGAGAAAATGGAGCAACCACATGAGCAACTGTGTATGAAGTTGTGTTTTAGGGATCAGCATCAATTTAGAGATGCTTTGTTGAATTTGCACATCACTCGGGCCAGGAATTTTAAATATCAAAGGAATTCAGATCAAAGGATAATTGTTGAGTGTCCAGATAAACAATGCCAGTTCTTTATGGTGGCATTAGTTATAAAAGGGGAGAAAACCTTTGTACTTAAGAAGATGGGACTAGAGCACATTTGCCCTAGTACCACCGAGACCACCAGGGTTAGTTCTAAGTGGCTAGCACAGAAATATGAGCGTCTCTTCATATCTGATATAACTACTGGTATTCAGACTATAATTGATGCATGCATGGAAAAATATGGTGTAGATGTGCCCAAGTGCATGGCATATAGGGCAAAGAACATAGCTATTGAAGCTGTCTTAGGAGATCACAAGAAGCAATATCCTAGGCTTAAAGACTATGCTCAGACTGTCATGGACACAAACCCTGGGAGTAGAGTAATAGTCACTACTGTTACTCCAGTACCAAATGCAAAAATACACCACCCAGGCCCAAGATTCCATGCCATGTTCTTTTGCCTGAATGGAGCAAGGGAGGGCTTTCTCAATGGGTGTAGGTCATTCATTGGTTAGTTCCTGAACCTTGTGCACCATATTGTAGACTACTCCATATTGTATATCACTTGAATGTATTTAATGTTTGGAAATGTTGATTATGCAGTTGTTGATGGATGCTCCATTAAGCTCACTACAGGAGCTCAACTCCTTGCTGCCACTGGTAGAGATGGCAACAACAACATATATCCACTGGCATTTGGCATAGTTGGACAAGAGGACACACCTAGTTGGTGTTGGTTTCTACACCAACTGAAAATTTGCCTAGGGGGGAGAAGTGGGCAAGTTTGGAACTTATACTATAATGTCAGATAGACAAAAGGTATGTGTTTGCACATTTCATTTTGTTTTGCACAAGTGTTAACACTAGCTAAGAGTTTCATTGGTGCATATTTATTTACCTTGTAGCTTAGACTTGTTAAATTGTTTGTGTCAAGGGTTATTGAATCCAGTGAATGTTGTGTTTCCAAATTGCAATCAAAAATTCTGCCTTAGACATTTATATGCAAATTTCCAAAATGTTGGGTTTAGGGGTGAAGATCTTAAGAAGTGCATGGATAATGCTATCTATGCCTACAATGAACACAAATTTAATATTGCAATGAATGATCTTAGAGCTGAAAGTGAGGAAGCTTGGGAGTGGCTTACTGCAATACCAAAAAAACATGGGCAAGGCATGCATTTGACACAAACTGCAAGACTGACTTGGTAGTGAACAACTTGTCTGAGGTGTTCAACAAGTACATTCTAGATGTTAGGAGAAAACCTATAAGGACAATGTGTGATGGGATAAAAGATAAGCAGATGGTGAGGTGACATAGGAATAGAGAGAGTGTAAAGGAAGCAAGATGGGATATAACACCTCGTTACAGTGAGAAGCTAGAGGTTGAGAAGGAGAGGGCCAGATACTGCAAGCCAATACAGGCAGGGGTCAACTTATGGCAAGTTACAAGTGGGCAGCAAACACATGTTGTCAACCTAGAACTTGAGACTTGTGGATGCAGGAAGTGGGACCTTAGTGCCATACCTTGCAACCATGCCATCTCTTCAATAAACAAGGCCAAAAGGAAACCAGAGGATTATGTCAGCAAATTCTTCAAGAAAGATTTTTATGTTGCAGTTTATGAACCAATGATCTTTCTTGTGCCTGGTGAGCATGATTGGACAAGGACCCCTAGTCCAGACATAGAACCACCTGCATTAAAAATCAAGAGAGGAAGAAAGAAAGAAAAGAGGATCAAGGGCAAATTTGAAGTACCAAAGCCAAAAGACACTTCAAGAATGGGGACCATAACATGTGGCGATTGTGGTCTCCAAGGGCATAGGTACACAAAATGTCTTAAACAGTTGAAGCCCGAGCTAGCTTTGAGGAAGAATAAGCATGTGGTAATAATTTTTCACCTTGAAATATACAAATCTTTCCTTCCTTGTACATTTCTTTCTAGCATTATTAACTGTTTTCCTTTTCTTTGCAAGGCTACTCCAAGTAACTCACAGCCAAGAGCTGCTGGTCCTTCTACTACAACAACAGCAAGACAGGCAAGAGCTGCTGCTTCTGCTCCTACACCACCATCATCTGGAAGAATAGGAGCTGGCAGAGGCATAGGAGCTGGTGCTACTTCTACTACACCACCACCATCTGGAAGAGGAGCTGGCAGAGGAAGAGGAGCTGCTACTTCTACTACACCACCATCTGGAAGAGGAGCTAGCAGAGGAAGAGGAGCTGCTACTTCTACTACACCACTACCATCTGGAAAGGAGTTGGCAGAGGAAGAGGAGCTGGAAGAGGTGCTCCAAGGCCATTCAGTGCCCCCAGGCAATATGCTGACATTCCTACTGATGGTACACACACTGGATGGATGTCCTACTTCACTGCTAGCATGGGAGGAGCCATGTAATTTGAAATGTTGTGGTGTTATTTTGGTTGAACTTGATGCTTGAGGTGGAGTACTGGTTATTGTAATGTTGAACTTGAGGTGGAGTACTCTAGTTGGTTATTGTAATGTTGAACTTGCTATTGGATATGTATGTGTTGAACTTGAGGTGGTTATCTGAAGGTTGAACTTGAGGTGGTTATCTGAATGTTGAACTTTAGGTGGTTATCTGAATGTTGAACTTGAGTACCAGTATTTGCAAAGCAGTACCACATTTGCAGTTACTTGTTGCAAATCAGTACCAATACTGCTGCTAGCTGTTCATGTCAGTTCCAATATTGGGGCATCACATAACATGCAGTACCACATTTGGGGATTCTGACATGTGGGACAGATACCTCTCCTACTATTAAAGTGACAACACAAGATCTCAGAGTGGGGAACGAAACTAGGGTTCGTCCATGCAGTGTCCATTTGGAGCGCAGCGAAGGAGAAATCTCAGCATGGAGGTGCTGACTGGGGCCGGCGGCGGAGATGTCGTGGTCGTCCAGTGCCGGGTCCGCTCCCGGATTTCGTCCAGCTGCAGGAAGGAGGGGGGAGGAGTTGCGCTCGCCGGTGCGCTACCGCGAGAACCCAATGGCATACGAGCCTCCAGTGATGTGCCACTGCTCAACTCCGAGGAAGGCGCCAAGATGGATCTCCTGGAGCAGGCAGAACCCTGGTAGGAGGTACTATAGCTGCGTGGATGCTATGGTGAGTGTTGTTTTTTGCCTAATTTTCTTCCTTTTTCTTCTGTGCAATAGTATGTGAAGTGATATATTTTTGGAAATTTGTTTGTGTATCTTAATAGCACGGTGGCTGTGGATTTGTGCAATGGCATGATGATCCATTGCCCACATTCTGGAGTGAGCTCATTGGGGATCTGCGTGATGAGGTATGGAGGCTTAAAGGTGCAACTGTTGCTAGATCTGAAGATCAATTTCCAATGTTGGCTCCAATTGAAGATGATGGCACAAGGGAGGCCATGTTTCTGTCTCTGCAAACTCAACTCAGAGAGAAGAATGCAGAGATTGCAGGGATTAGGGCCAAATTTCACAATGTGCTGTTTGTTTTCACTATATTTGTGCTTGGCTTAGTTGCAGGCAAGATATTCAGTTAGTTCGTTGGTTTAGTTGCAGCCAATCTAAATGCAATGTACTGTCTGGTTTAGCTGCTCTAGTTTAAGCCAAGTTGTAATGGATCAGTGAAGTTATCTTCTGATGCAATGAGATTTAGTCAGTCTTGTTCCTCTTTTATTTTGTATGAGATGAGTGGTTTGCTGCAACATTGTCATAATGTATCATCATCAACATATCCATCTACATGCTCAGCATATCCATACATAATAAGAAACTAATCCATGTCTACTGATAGTCTCCGTCGTATCTATAATTTTTGATTGTTCCATGCCAATATTATTCAACTTTTATGTACTTTTGGCAACTTTTTATACTATTTTTTGGGACTAACATATTGAGCCAGTGCCCAGTGCCAGTTCCTGTCTGTTGCATGTTTTTTGTTTCGCAGAAACCCAATATCAAACGGAGTCCAAATGGGATAAAAACGGACGGAGAATTATTTTGGAATATTTGTGATTTTTGGGAAGTAAAATCAGCGCGAGACGGTGCCCGAGGGGGCCAGGAGATAGGGGGCGCCCCAGGGAGGCAGGCGCGCCCTGGACTCTCCTGGGGCCCCCGTAAGGCGGTTAACGCTCTTCTTTTGCCGCAAGAAAGCTAATTTTACGAGAAAGATCTGGGCGAAATATTCACCCCAATCGGAGTTACGGATCTCCGAATATAAAAGAAACGGTGAAGGGGCAGAATCTGAGAACGCAGAAACAGAGAGATAGATCCAATCTTGGAGGGGCTCTCGCCCCTCCCAAGCTATGGGAGCCAAGGAACATATGGGAAACCCTTCTCCCATCTAGGGAGGAGTTCAAGGAAGAAGAAGAAGAAGGGGGGCTCTCTCCCCCTTGCTTTTGGTGGCGCCGGAACACCGCCGGGGGCCATCATCATCACCGCAATCTTCACCAACACTGCCGTCATCTTCACCAACATCTCCATCACCTTCCCCCATCTATATCCAGCGGTCCACTCTCCCGCAACCCGTTGTACCCTCTACTTGAACATGGTGCTTTATGCTTCATATTATTTTCCAATGATGTGTTGCCATCCTATGATGTCTAAGTAGATTTTCGTTGTCCTATCGGTGATTGATGAATTGCTATGATTGGTTTGAGTTGCATGTTTTATTATTGGTGCTGTCCTATTGTGCCCTCCATGTCACGCAAGCGTGAGGGATTCATGTTGTAGGGTTTGCAATATGTTTATGATTTGCTTATGGTGGGTGGCGTGAGTGACAGAAGCACAGACCCGAGTAAGTAGGTTGTTTGCGTCTGGGATAAAGCGGACTTGATACTTTAATGCTATGGTTGGGTTTTACCTTAATGAATCTTTAGCATTTGCGGATGCTTGCTAGAGTTCCAATCATAAGTGCATATGATCCAAGTAGAGAAAGTATGTTAGCTTATGCCTCTCCCTCAAATAGAATTGCAATAGTGATTATCGGTCTAGTAAAGTAGTCAATTGCTTAGGGACACTTTTACAACTCCTACCGCCACTTTTCCTCACTCGCTTTATTTACTTTACTTCATCTTTATCTAAACAGCCCCTAGCTTTTATTTACGTGTTATTTATTATCTTGCAAACCTATCCAACAACACCTACAAAGTACTTCTACTTTCATACTTGTTCTAGGTAAAGCTAACATCAAGCGTGCGTAGAGTCGTATCAGTGGCCGATAGGACTTGAGAGAGTATTTGTTCTACCTTTAGCTCCTCGTTGGGTGCGACACTCCTACTTATCGAAAGAGGCTACAACTATCCCGTATACTTGCGGGTCATCAAGACCTTTTTTCTGGCGCCGTTGCCGGGTAGTCATAGCGTGGGGTGAATATTCTCGTGTGTGCTTGTTTGCTTTATCACTAAGTAATTTTTATTTGCTGTCTAAGTTGTTCTCTATCTTTAGTTATGGATATGGAACACGAAATACCCAAAAAATAGGTGTACTTGCTACTCATGGAGATGGGGTAACTCCTAAAACCCTTGATTCTCATTATGTGAGAGATATTATGTACTACTTTGATAATCCTGAGAAAACCCCATTCAACTTTATAATGGGAGACACGTTGGATCAACATGAATACTTTAGGGATTATCGCTTTACACAAAAAGGGAAACTATTATGGGATCAAATTAATATGTTGCGTTGGTATGCTCGTCAACTATGCTTGAGATATGATATTATTTGTTGCTCTAGGATGAAGGCTCCACACCTTCCCTTTTCATACAAATTCAATTATAATGAAACCTTAGCTTCTTATGCTAATGGTAGATATGATTACTATGATGTGGAACAAATATAAGAATTTGTTGCTTTTAAGGCTGCTTATGAAATTGAATCTTTGTTTGAAAAGTATGAAGCTTTAGATGATGATGTTTATAGGCCTGAAAATCTTGCTATACTTAGATATTTCTATGAAAATTATGAATACAATTACAATATTAATGCATTTATTGAGGAAGTCTCCGCTGTCCAAGAAGAGACTAATATTTTGCAGGAAGCTATGGAAGAAGAAATTGATGAAACTGTGAGCTCATTAGATGAAAAAGATGATGAGGAGAGCGAAGAACAAAAGGAGGAAGAGCGGATTGATCACCCGTTCCCACCTTCTAATGAGAGTAACTCTTCAACTCATACATTGTTTAATTCCCCTTCCTGCTTACCGAAGGATGATTGCTATGATGATTGTTATGATCCCGTTGATTCTCTTGAAATATCCCTTTTTGATGATGCTTGCTAGGCTTGTGGCCAAGATGCCAATATGAATTATGCTTATGGAGATGAACTTGCTATAGTTCCTTATGTTAAACATGAAATTGTTGCTATTGCACCCATGCATGATAGTCCTATTATCTTTTTGAATTCTCCCGACTACACTATATCGGAGAAATTTGCGCTTAGTAAGGATTATATTGATGGGTTGCCTTTTACCATTGCATATGATGATTTTGATGAATGTAATATGCATGTGCTTGCTGCTCCTACTTGCAATTATTATGAGAGAGGAACTACATCTCCGCCTCTTTATGTTTCCAACATGATAGAATTGCAAGAAACTGCTTAGGAAGAGAGTTAGACTTCGTTGTTGCATGATATATGTTACTTTTTGCTCACTACTAAATTACAAATCATTGTTAATTAAAATTGGCTTTGGTATACCTTGGGATCCGGGTGGATTCATTACTTGAGCACTAAATGCCTAGCTTAATGGCTTTAAAGAAAGCGCTGCCAGGGAGACAACCCAGAAGTTTTAGAGAGTCATTTATTTCTGTTGAGTGCTTTCATATAGTTTAAAAACAAAAAAGGAAAGTGAAAGTGAGAGTGAGAGAGACAAGCATTGTTGAAGTGGGAGAGCTCCTTGAACTTTGTTCATGCTCACGGAAACTTTGTGAATCTTAATTACAGAAACTTTTCATAAAAAATAATTATCCCCTTGTACAATTCCATTGTATTATAAAAATAATGTGCCAAGGTTTGCCTTTAGGATGTTTACAATGCTTGTTGGTTTGTACGGTGCAGGACAGAAACTTTAGTTGTAGTGCACGATTTTACATTTTTAACTGGAACGTCAATTGGTTATGATTCCTTTTGCACTGTCTTTCTATACAACTTTTTTATTTTCCTAATTTGGGTAGAATTTTTGGGGTACCAGAAGTATGGTGGATGTTCAGATTGCTACAGACTGTTCTGTTTTTGACAGATTCTGTTTTTGATGCATAGTTTGCTTGTTTTGATGAATCTATCAATTTATATCAGTGGATTAAGCCATGAAAAATTGATATTACAGTAGACACAATGCAAAAAACAAAATATGAATTGGTTTGCAACAGTACTTAGAGTGATGATTTGCTTTATTATACTAACGGATCTTACCGAGTTTTCTGTTGAAGTTTTGTGTGGATGAAGTGTCTAAACGAGGAGGTCTCGATATGAGGAAAAGGAAGAGAGGCAAGAGCTCAAGCTTGGGGATGCCCGAGGCACCCCAAGTAAATAATCAAGGAGACTCAAGCGTCTAAGCTTGGGGATGCCCCGGAAGGCATCCCCTCTTTCTTCAACAAGTATCGGTATGTTTTCGTATTCGTTTCGTTTATGCATTATGTGCAAGTCTTGGAGCGTCTTTTGCATTTAGTTTTATTTTTTCTTTTATGCACCATGCTCATATGAGATAGTCCTTGGTTGATTTATAGAATTCTCATTGCACTTCACTTAAATCTTTTGAGTGTGGCTTTATATAATGCTTCATGTGCTTCACTTATATCATTTGAAGTTTGGATTGCCTGTTTCTCTTCACATAGAAAACCGCCATTGTAGAATGCTCTTTTGCTTCACTTATATTTGTTAGAGCATGGGCATATATTTTGTAGAAAGAATTAAACTCTCTTGCTTCACTTATATCTATTTAGAGAGATGACAGGAATTGGTCAATCACATGGTTAGTCATAAAATCCTACATAAACTTGTAGATCGCTGAATATGATATGTTTGATTCCTTGCAATAGTTTTGCGATATAAAGGTGGTGATATTAGAGTCATGCTAGTGGGTGGTTGTGGATTGTAGAGACACTTGTGTTGAGGTTTGCAAGTCCCATAGCATGCACGTATGGTAACCGTTGTGTGACAAATTTGAAGCACGGGGTGTTTCTTTGATTATCTTCCTTATGAGTGGCGGTCGGGGACGAGCGATGGTATTTTCCTACCAATCTATCCCCCTAGGGGCATGCGTAGTAGTACTTTGCTTCGAGGGCTAATAAACTTTTGCAATAAGTATATGAGTTCTTTATGACTAATGTGAGTCCATGGATTATACGCACTTTTACTTTTCCATCATTGCTAGCCTCTTCGGTACCGTGCATTGCCCTTTCTCACCTCGAGAGTTGGTGCAAACTTCGCTGGTGCATCCAAACCCCATGGTATGATTGTTGGAAATATGCCCTAGAGGCAATAATAAAATGGTTATTATTATATTTCCTTGTTCATGATAATTGTCTATTGTTCATGCTATAATTGTGTTTTCCGGAAATCGTAATACATGTGTGAATACATAGACCACAACATGTCCCTAGTGAGCCTCTAGTTGACTAGCTCGTTTATCAATAGATGGTTATGGTTTCCTGACCATGGACATTGGATGTCATTGATAACGGGATCACATCATTGGGAGAATGATGTGATGGACAAGACCCAATCCTAAGCATAGCACAAGATCGTGTAGTTCGTTTGCTAGAGCTTTTCTAATGTCAAGTATCATTTCCTTAGACCATGAGATCGTGTAACTCCCAGATACCGTAAGAGTGCTTTGGGTGTACCAAACGTCACAACGTAACTGGGTGGCTATAAAGGTATACTACAGGTATCTCCGAAAGCATCTGTTGGGTTGACACGAATCGAGACTGTGTCACTCCGTATGACGGAGAGGTATCTCTGGGCCCACTCGGTAATGCATCATCATAATGAACTCAATGTGACCAAGTGATTGGTTATGGGATCATGCATTACGGTACGAGTAAAGTGACTTGCCGGTAACGAGACTGAACGAGGTATTGGGATACCGACGATCGAATCTCGGACAAGTAACGTACCGAATGACAAAGAGAATTGTATACGGGATTACTTGAATCCTCGGAATCGTGGTTCATCTGATGAGATCATCGAGGAGCATGTGGGAGCCAACATGGGTATCCAGGTCCTACTATTGGTTATTGACCTGAGAGTCATCTCGGTCATGTCTGCGTGTCTCCCGAACCCGTAGGGTCTACACACTTAAGGTTCGGTGACGCTAGGGTTGTAGAGATATTAGTATGCGGTAACCCGAAAGTTGTTAGGAGTCCGGGATGAGATCCCGCATGTCACGAGGAGTTTCAGAATGGTCCGGAGGTGAAGATCTGTATATAGGAAGTCCAGTTTCGGCCATCGGGAAAGTTTCGGGGGTAACCGGTATTGTACCGGGAGCACCGGAAGGGTCCCGGGGGTCCATCGGGTGGGGCCACCTATCCCGAAGGGCCCCATGGGCTGAAGTGGGAAGGGAACCAGCCCCTGGTGGGCTGGTGCGCCCCCCTTGGGCCTCCCCCTGTGCCTAGGGTTGGAAACCCTAGGGGTGGGGGGCGCCCCACTTGGCTTGGGGGGTAAGTTCCCCCCTTGCCCCCCCCCCTTGAGATGGGATCTCTAGGGGCCGGCGCCCCCCCCATGGCCCCTATATAAAGAGGAGGGAGGGAGGGCTGTGCACCCCTGCTCCTGGCGCGTCCCTCTCCCTCCGTAACACCTCTCCCTCTCGCTGAGCTTGGCGAAGCCCTGCCGAGATCGCCGCTACTTCCACCACCACGCCGTCGTGCTGCTGGATCTCCATCAACCTCTCCTTCCCCCTTGCTGGATCAAGAAGGAGGAGACGTATTCCCCCACCGTACGTGTATTGAACGCGGAGGTGCCGTCCGTTCGGCGCTAGGATCATCGGTGATTTGGATCACGACGAGTACGACTCCATCAACCCCGTTCACTTGAACGCTTCCGCTCGCGATCTACAAGGGTATGTAGATGCACTCCTCTCTCTCGTTGCTAGATGACTCCATAGATTGATCTTGGTGATGCGTGGAAGTTTTTTATTTTCTGCTACGTTCCCCAACAGTGGCATCATGAGCTAGGTCTATGCGTAGTTTCTATGCATGAGTAGAACACAAAATTGTTGTGGGCGTTGGTTTTGTCAATTTTCTTGCCACTACTAGTCTTATATTGTTTCGGCGGCATCGTGGGATGAAGCGGCCCAGACCGGCCTTACACGTACACTTACGTGAGACAGGTTCCACCAACTGACATGCACTAGTTGCATAAGGTGGCTAGCGGGTGACTGTCTCTCCCACTTTAGTCGGATTAGATTCGATGAAAAGGGTCCTTATGAAGGGTAAATAGAAATTGGCATATCACGTTGTGGTTTTGGCGTAGGTAAGAAACGTTCTTGCTAGTAACCTATAGCAGCCACGTAAAAAACATGCAACAACAATTAGAGGGCGTCTAACTTGTTTTTGCAGCATATGCCTTGTGATGTGATATGGCCAAAAGGATGTGATGAATGAAATATATGTGATGTATGAGATTGATCATGTTCTTGTAATAGGAATCACGACTTGCATGTCGATGAGTACGACAACCGGCAGGAGCCATAGGAGTTGTCTTTATTTTTTGTATGACCTGCGTGTCATTGAATAACGCCATGTAATTACTTTACTTTATTGCTAAACACGTTAGCTATAGAAGTAGAAGTAATCATTGGCGTGACAACTTCATGAAGACACGATGATGGAGATCATGATGATGGAGATCATGGTATTATGCCGGTGACGATGATGATCATGGCGCCCCGAAGATGGAGATCAAAAGGAGCAAAATGATATTGGCCATATCATGTCACTATTTGATTGCATGTGATGTTTATCATGTTTTGCTTCTTATTTGCTTAGAACGACGGTAGTGAATAAGATGATCCCTCATAATAATTTCAAGAAAGTGTTCCCCCTAACTGTGCGCCGTTGCGAAAGTTTGTTGTCTCGAAGCACCACGTGATGATCGGGTGTGATAGATTCTAACGTTCACATACAACGGGTGTAAGCCAGATTTACACATGCAAAAACACTTAGGTTGACTTGACAATCCTAGCATGTACAGACATGTCCTCGGAACACAAGAGACCGAAAGGTCGAACATGAGTCGTATAGAAGATACGATCAACATGAAGATGTTCATCGATGATGACTAGTCCGTCTCACGTGATGATCGGACACGGCCTAGTTGACTCGGATCATGGATCACTTAGATGACTAGAGGGATGTCTATCTGAGTGGGAGTTCATTATATAATTTGATTAGATGAACTTAATTATCATGAACTTAGTCTAAAATCTTTGCGAAAACCAAGTTGAAAGACGATGGCAGCAACTATACGGACTGTGTCCGGAACTTGAGGATCATCCTCATAGCTGCCAAGAAAGCATATGTCCTAGATGCACCGCTAGGTGAAGCACCAGTTTTCCCAGCAACTCAAGACGTTATGAACGCCTGGCAGTCGCGTAGTGATGATTACTCCCTGGTTCAGTGTGGCATGCTTTACAGCTTAGAACCGGGGCTCCAAAAGCGTTTTGAGCAGCACGGAGCATATGAGATGTTCCAAGAGCTGAAAATGGTTTTCCAAGCTCACGCCCGGGTCGAGAGATATGAAGTCTCCGATAAGTTCTACAGTTGTAAGATGGAGGAGAATGGTTCTATCAGTGAGCACATACTCAAAATGTCTGGGTTGCACAACCGCTTATCTCAGCTGGGAGTTAATCTCCCGGATGACGCGGTGGTCGACAGAATCCTCCAGTCACTCCCACCTAGCTACATGAGCTTCGTGATGAACTTCAATATGCAACGGATGGTGAAAACAATTCCTGAGGTATATTCAATGCTGAAATCAGCGGAGGTGGAGATCAAAAAGGAACATTAAGTGTTGATGGTTAATAAAACCACTAGTTTCAAGAAAGGCAAGGGTAAGAAGAACTTCAAGAAGGACGACAAGGGAGTTGCCGTGCCCGGTAAGCCAGTTGCCGGGAAGAAGCCAAAGCATGGACCCAAACCTGAGACTGAGTGCTTTTATTGCAAGGGAAGCGGACACTGGAAGCGGAACTGCCCCAAGTACTTAGCGGACAAGATGGCCGGCAACACCAAATGTATATATGATATACATGTAATTGATGTGTACCTTACCAGTACTCGTAGTAGCTCCTGGGTATTTGATACCGATGCGGTTGCTCATATTTGTGATGGGGAACGTAGTAATTTCAAAAAATTTCCTACGCACACGCAAGATCATGGTGATGGCATAGCAACGAGAGGGGAGAGTGTTGTCTACGTACCCTCGTAGACCGTTAAGCGGAAGCGTTATGACAACGCGGTTGATGTAGTCGTACGTCTTCACGATTCAACCGATCCAAGCACCGAACGTACGGCACCTCCGTGTTCAGCACACGTCCAGCTCGATGACGTCCCCCGGACTCCAATCCAGCGAAGCGTCGGGGATGAGTTCCATCAGCACGACGGCGTGGTGACGATGATGATGTTCTACCGGCGCAGGGCTTCGCCTAAACTCCGCGACGATATGATCGAGGTGGAATATGGTGGAGGGGGGCACCGCACACGGCTAAGGAACGATCCGTAGATCAACTTGTGTGTCTATGGGGTGCCCCCCTCCCCCGTATATAAAGGGGGAGAGGAGGAGGGGGCCGACCAAGGGGGAGGCGCACCCTAGGAGGGGGAAACCTACTCCAAGTAGGTTTGACCCCTCTGTCGGTGTCAAAACCGGCGGATCTCGGGTAGGGGGTCCCGAACTGTGCGTCTAGGCGGATGGTAACAGGAGACTAGGGACACGATGTTTTACCCAGGTTCGGGCCCTCTTGATGGAGGTAAAACCCTACGTCCTGCTTGATTAATATTGATGATATGGGTAGTACAAGAGTGGATCTACCACGAGATCAAGGAGGCTAAACCCTAGAAGCTAGCCTATGGTATGATTGTTGTAATGTATATTGTGTCCTACGTACTAAAGTCCTCCGGTTTATATAGACACCGGAGAGGGCTAGGGTTACATAGAGTCGGTTACAACGGTAGGAGATCTACATATCCGTATCACTAAGCTTGCCTTCCACGCCAAGGAAAGTCCCATTCGGACACGGGACGGAGTCTTCAATCTTGTATCTTCGTAGTCTTGGAGTCCGGCGGACGATGATAGTCCGGCTGTCCGGACACCCCCTAGTCCAGGACTCCCTCAGTAGCCCCTGAACCAGGCTTCAATGACGATAAGTCCGGCGCGCATAATGTTCGGCATTGCAAGGCGGGTTCCTCCTTTGAATAATCCAGAGAAGATCATGAACACCAGGATAGTGTCCGGCTCTGCAAAATAAATTCCACATTCCACCATAGAGAGAATAAAATGTACACAAGTTCAATCTGCTGACGTATTTTGCGGCATGACGTCACACCACTACCAAGCCTTTACTTGAATCGTTTTTTATTATACCACCTCAGCACGTTTAGTGAAGCGGTTTCCTTGGCACGTCTTGTCGAAGCAGAGATCGTGTTCCCCTTATTCCGGGATTCTCATCAATACGGACGTGGGTAACCCAACCGCGCCCGTCGCCACGCCTCCTCTATCGAAGGTGGATCCCGAACGGTCACGGAGACGGGTCTTAGTATTTTCCCTCTTTATAAGAGGACCAAGGCTCGTTTCTTTTCTTCAATCTTCCATCGAATCTTCTCCTTGCTCCAAGTTCCAACACCCAAAGCACCAGATTCGAGCGCTTTGGACCTTCAACAATGTCCGGCTCTGACCTTAAGGGCCGGTGGATGCCCTCCTCCGTCACGGAGGAGGACGTGTTAAAGCTGCGTGAGGCCAAGTAGCTGTCTTACGAGATTTCGCACAGGTTGCCCGCTCAAGGGCAGGCCGTACCCACTCCCGAGCCCGGTGAGTACATCGTCTTCGTATCCCACCTCCGTCGGGGTTTAGGCTTCTCGACGGACCCCTTTGTGAGAGGGCTCATGTTCTACTACGGGCTGGATTTTCACGACTTGGCTCCGGAGTCCATCCTCCATATTTCTGCATTCATTATCGTCTGCGAAGCCTTCCTCCGCGTCACCCCCCACTTCGGCCTGTGGCTGAAGACCTTCAATGTGGAGCCGAAGATGATCGGGGGGCGTCAAGCAGAGTGCGGCGGGGCGGCCATAAGCAGGAGGACCGATGCCCCGTGGCCCGAGGGCTCCTTCCAAGAGGAGCTCGGCTTGTGGCAGCAGGAGTGGTTTTATATCACCGCTCCGAAGGGCAGCAGGCAAAAGCCGCCGCCTTCATTCCGCCCGGGACCTCCACGACGGTTGATGTCGTGGGTCAACCAAGGGCTCAATTGGGGGTCGTCCGAAGACGTGCCCTTATTGCAGGGCCGGATTCGAGACCTCCAAGCGAGGGAGATCGATCCGGTAGTGGTGATGCAGGTCATGCTAATCAGGCGTCTTCTGCCCTGCAAACGCCGTCCTCTCCGGTTATGGGAGTTCAATCCGGAGGGACCACGAATTCTCCAACACTTCATGGGTACGACACCTGTGGAGATGTACAAGTTGTTCTTCGGACCGCAGGTGGCATGTCCGGAATTGACCGAGGACGCAGGCCTAAGCTGCAATCGCCCGGATACTCAGGTAAGTAGCTCAGTGTTCGGACGTTCCGTTTGTTTGCTTTTCTATAATTCGCCTTCTAACCCATTATCCTTCATCAGGAGTGGGTAGCGCGAGCGAAGCTGATAAGGTGTCTGGCCCCCTCCCAGAGACCGCACCGGAGCCCATGCTGGTCAGAATGTTGGAGGTCGCGCCCGTAGAAGAAGGCGATGGGGAAAATAGAGGATCTATCACCTCGCCCAAGGGGGCGCTTGAAGAGGGGGGGATCGAGAATCCCTCCTTCCAGGGGGAGAAGAGGACCGCCTCCGAAGACCCGGAGGCCAAAGCCCCTAAGCGGGGGAAGAAATCTTCACCGGAGGGTCCTGCGTCCGGGGAGACCCCGGGCGTACAATCGTCTCTAAAGGATCATCCCTCCAGCGAGCCGTGAGTAGGGAAAGGGGGTTCATTAATAAGAAAATATCCCTATTTGTGCTTCTGAGGATAAACGAAATTTTTACCTTACAGTTCGGACCTGCGGCCTTCTCAGATGAGTACGTCTTTGGGGGATCTTCGTCCGGAGATGATGGAGAGCGAGACGCCTCTGTCTGCTGCGCCGTCGGACAGGGCAGACGAGCCTGAAGTATCGTCGCAGAGGGTATCCCCGAGCCCGGTGGAGCCGGAGAGTTCGGCGCCGACTGGTGTTCGGCCGGGGGAGCTGAAGGATCTGCTTGAGAGGGCGTCCATCTCAGAAGATCACCGTGCATTGATGAGCATGGTGATTGGAAGGATTTCGTCCGCCGAAAGTGGATTGCATAATGCCGTCAGGAGTTTGCTGGCGGGATTTGAGGTACGTAAGAACGACGCACCTTTTTGACAGTTTTGCACATAGAAGTGCGCCCTGTATAGATAGTAGTCCCTGAGACTCGGTAGGTTGTCGAAAACAACAACGTGCCGAGGATCAAAATCGCAGGTATTGAGTGTCGCCTTTCCTATGAAGGTGGCGGATAGTCCGGGGGCTAGCCGGACTGGTGGAGTTGTCGAGTTAATGTGGCAACTTGATGTGGCAGATGCGGACATCGCGCTTGTCAATCGGCGAATTGACGAGTCGCAAGGTAAATGAATTCTCCGCAGTTACTTATTTAAGGGAGCCAAAGCCCGCCTCTTACAATATTTATGCTGTGATGCAGATGGTGCTGCTGCTGTGGAGAGCCTTCGGGCCGAGCTTGCTCAAGCCAAGGAGCAGGCCAGAAGGAGTGATGCGGCTGCCTCGAGGGCGGCCAAGGAGTTAAAAGCCGAAAGGGCTGCACACTGCCTAAGCAGGGAAGAGATGGCCGGATTGGCCGTGAAATTGAAGGATACTACCGACCGCAATGAGGCTCTTGAAAAGGAGCGCCTATCGGAGCGAGAAGACCTGGGGAAGGCCACCGCCGAGGCCAAGGATGCCCGTTCTGCAATGCGGGCTATGAAGGAGGAGCTGCGCCAGGCCGGAGATATTGTGGCTGGCAAGCCTTTTCTGCTGCGTCGCCGGTTTACGGATCCGAATTATGCCCAGCTTGGCCAGCTGTGGGGTCCGGAGGATCCATATATGGACTTAGCGGCAAGTGCGGCGGATGCCGTTGTGCACTTCCGGAGTCAGAAGGATCACAAGACGGAAGAGCTGTTTTGGTCTCAATTCCATAGTCCGGATCGTTCACTTCCGCTGACCGATCGGTTGGCCGAATGGGCTGAGCTGAACAGGTTGTCCGGACTTGCCATGACTAATATCGTGGCTCATGTCTGGCCAGAGAGGCCCAAGGCGACGAGCTATTTTGGCTTATTGCAGCAATTTCTTGGAGCGGTGCCGCATATCAAGGAGATGAAGCGGTCGGCCTGCATAGAAGGTGCGCGGATGGCCCTTGCCCGTGTGAAGACACATTGGACAGAGATGGATGCCACCGACATTGCAACCCAGGGTTCGGACGAAAGCCGGTTACCCACCGAGCACTATTTTGGGGAAGTTATGCGTGGTGCTCGTGTAATAGAGTCGCGGTGCTCGAAAAATGTCACGTTCAAATGAACGTTTTATCTTGTAAAACAATGATTATGATGTAACTGCTTTTTATACTTGAAATATCTCCTATGCGGCCGTTTATGTATACGTTTGTATAACCTGAAAGATGGAAGTCTTCGGCTTCAGCCCCCACGCACAAGGTGCGGGGGTGTTCGCAAAAAATAGCGTGTTTTCACACTTAATCCGACGTCTCGGTCCTGTTAAGGAGGTGGTAGCATAGAAAACGAGGCAATCCGGACTATGATGCTTTATCACTTTCACTTAGCCATTGGAGTTCGAGGGTGGGGCTATGATATAGCCCCTGGGGGCATCGCGCTTCTCCGGATTCGGGGCGCGTGTGTGCCTGACCGGGAAACGGTCCTTCGTCAAAGTGGGGAATTCTAAACATTCCGGTAGTCGATCGAGTGGTTGACCAGTCTCTCGCTGTATCATGACAGTCAGTTTTCGGCTTTCTCTACTGAGGTGCTCGCCCAGCCGAACTGGGGCACAATCGCAGTAGTTCTCCTGGTGCCGCGTTAGCCGATGATACGGAATGTAAGGCAGCAAAACACAGGAGCCAGGCAAACCCAACATTTGACCAAAGACATGATTCGGAGCTGATGCATATAAGGCCTAACTCGAGACGCCGAACACTCCCTAAGGTGTTCGGTCTTTATAATAATGGGCAGAACAATGCCCTAAGCCCCTAGTGTCCAGGTACGGGCAAGGTCCTCTGACGCAGCCGATGCCAAAACGTCAGGCTCCACTTTGGTTATAATGAGAAACCAGGGGATTATAACAACAAGAGACAGTAAAAAAGGTTTACGCAGGGTCTTAATCTGAAAAGAATCCTTGCGACGGGTCCCTACTGCACATCTGCGCCTGTGTCTCCGTTGTGCCGTTATCCTGGACGCGTGTGCACGTTATTCATCTGTAAAAAGAGAGGAACTTAGTTTGGAAGGAAATCGTGCGAAAAATATATACGAAGGAAAAAATATAAATAAATAAGTAAAGCGGAGTCTATATGAGCTTGCTGTTGCTTGTGCGCGCAGCCCCTTGTGAAGGGGTGTGCGGCTAGGGAGCCCCTAGCTTATTTGTGCCGGACTCGTCTAGCCGTGTCCGGGGTCTTTAAATGACCCTCGCACTGAAATGATGCCACGTGGACCGGGCATCTTAAGTGTAAGAGACGCGTAATGTGGTATGGCGTTGAAACGGACAAAACCTTCACGTCCCAAGAGTGCTTGATAGCTACTTTTAAATGGGACGACATGAAAGATTAGTTTTTCGCGTCGAAAGTTGTTCGACGACCCGAACACAACTTCTAGTAATAAGGAGCCTGTGCACTTGGCGTAAGGGCCTGGCGTCACTCCTTTAAAGGAAGTGCGGCTGTGTCGAATTTTAGTAAGGTCTATCCCCAACTTGCGGATTGTGTTTGGATACAGCAGGTTTAAGTCGCTGCCTCCGTCCATCAGGACTTGTGTAAATTGCAGTCCATCGATTATAGGATCCAATATCAGGGCAGTCCATCCTGCATTTCGAACGCTTCTGGAATAATCCAGGTGGTCGAAAGTGATTGGTTTTGATGTCCAATCTCTATGTTCCGCTCGGTTGGACCGTGCGAGACCCATTTTAACGGGTGCCGCATTGTTTTTCCGTATTATCACATGAAGTGAATTTACTGCTTTGACCTCTTGTGGGAAAGTCTTTTGTTTTCCGGTGCTCTGCTGGTGGGGTTTATCATCATCTTCGCTTGATGCGTCGAGCCCCTTGTGTTCGGCGTTTAATCGGCCGGACTGTTTGAAAACCCAACAATCTCGGTGGGTGTGGTTTGCAGGCCTTCCGGGGGTACTGTGGATTTGACATATCCGACCCAAAATTTTGTTTAAGTTAGATAGCTCATCGCCGTTATCCTTAAGAGGCGGTGTTTTGTTGTTTGGCCGCGAGCTTTTGAATCCGGCATTGACCGTCGTGTTCTTTGGGCTTTTCTCTTTATTCCATCGCTGGTCTTTTCTGCGCCGTGATTTTCCGTTTCCATCTCTGATCTCGGATGTACTTGGGTCGCTGGTGCTGCATCTTGCTAGCTAGCTATCCTCTCCCGCGCAAAAGCGGGTCATGTGGCTTGTTAGCGCGGACATTGTCCTCGGCTTCTCTTGGCCGAGGTGTCTGGCGAGCGATTCGTCTTGGACGTTGTGTTTAAAAGCTGCTAAGGCTTCGGCGTCCGGACAGTCAACTATTTGGTTCTTTTTGGTGAGGAACCTGTTCTAGAATTTGCGCGCTGAGTCTCCAGGCTGTTGAGTTATATGACTTAGATCATCTGCATCCGGAGGGCGGACATAAGTTCCTTGAAAGTTTGCTCTAAACGCGTCCTCGAGCTCTTCCCAACTTCCAACAGTGTTTTCTGAGAGGCTTTTGAGCCAATGACGGGCTGGCCCTTTGAGTTTGAGGGGTAAGTATTTTATGGCGTGGAGATCATCTCCTCTAGCCATGTGTATGTGTAGTATATAATCCTCTATCCAGACTCCAGGGTCTGTTGTTCCGTCGTAGGCCTCTATGTTTATGGGTTTAACCCCTGCTGCGAATTCATGATCCAGCACCTCGTTGGTGAAACATAGTGGGTGTGTGGCGCCCCTGTATTTGGGTGTACCGCTGTCTTCGGACACTTGGCGTGTTGCGTTGCTTCCTGGGCCCTCTTCTTTGGCCCGTAAATGGACCTGGCTGGGCCATCTGTTTTTCCAGGGTCATTGGTCGGCTTATGTGCGGCGCCGCTTTTAGATTTTGGCCTATCATCTGGCCGTCTATCCAACCAGGCGGCCTCTTTGTTTTTTGACTGTGGGGGCTCTATGGCCTCCTCGTCAAATTCTGGCAGCAGCTTGCGCTTCGGGTAGCTCTTTGATTGATGGCCATTGCCGTATTTGTCTGCGGTTTTGAGCACTTTGCTCCACCTCATTCTAAGTGTATCTTCCGCTGTTTTGAGCTTCCGTTTTTCCTTCTTCAAACTTCTTGCGGTGGCGACGAGTCTTTTCCGAAGGTTTTTATTCTCCGGCGGTGTGTCCGGCGTGAGGTCGTCTGGACTGTTGTTTTCACCGGGCTGGACTGATTATCTGACTCGTCCTGTTCGGACGGTTGCTTGTCTGCGCGTTCGTCGTACACTGGTTTGCCCTGCTGTATTGCTGGGTCATTAGGAGCGCTGTTGTTGTCGAGGCGGGACTTAGGGCGGCGTCTGCGTCGCTGTTTTGGTTGTTTGTCGGCGGGATTATCTTCTGCCGCGCCCCGTTGGTCCTCGTTATCGCTTCCTTTTGGGGTATCCACCATGTATACGTCGTATGACGAGGTGGTCTTCCAGTGCCCTGTAGGCGCTGGTTCTTCTTCATCTCCGGCATCGTCGTCCATACCGTCGATGTCTTCAGAGTCATAGTCTAGCATGTCGGTTAGATCGTCGACAGTGGCTACAAAGTGGGTGGTGGGTGGGCTTTGAATTTTTTCATTGTCCATATCCCAACCGTCCTGGCCATAGTCCGGCCAGGTCTCTCCGGATAGCGAGAGATGTTTTAGCGAATTTAGGATGTCGCCAAAGGGCGAGTGTAGGAAGATGTCCGCGGCGGTGAATTCCATAATCGGCGCCCAATCAGATTCGATTGGCAGGGGCGTGGGAGGTCCGGAGTCCGGCAGGGAGTCCGGCACCTCGGAGTCACGAGCTTCGCAAGGGACAAGGTTAGTGTTCGGCTCCATCGCCGTAGAAGTTGCAGCCCCCGAGGCGGTGTCCAACCACCGGTCCTCGATCTGGGCGATCGGCTCCGGACTAAGGGCCGGAGCGGATTCTTGTGCAGCCACCAAGGCACTGTTTGGCGGCAGAGCCAGATCATGCCCATCGTGACAGTGCGGCACGCTTCGCAGTGGCTCGAGCCCGTCGAAGATCAAGTCCCCGCGGATGTCGGCCGTGAAGTTTAGGCTCCCGAACCTGACCTGACGGCCAGGGGCGTAGCTTTCGATCTGCTCCAGATGGCCAAGTGAATTAGCCCGCAGTGCGAAGCCGCCGAATACGAAGATCTGTCCGGGGAGAAAAGTCTCACCCTGGACAGCGTTGTTGATTGAAGAAGCCATCGAGCCTATCGGTGACGACACAGTGGAACTCTCAATGAAAGCACCAATGTCGATGTCAAACCGGCGGATCTCGGGTAGGGGGTCCCGAACTGTGCGTCTAGGTGGATGGTAACAGGAGACAAGGGACACGATGTTTTACCCAGGTTCGGGCCCTCTTGATGGAGGTAAAACCCTATGTCTTGCTTGATTAATATTGATGATATGGGTACTACAAGAGTGGATCTACCACGAGATCAAGGAGGCTAAACCCTAGAAGCTAGCCTATGGTATGATTCTTGTAATGTATATTGTGTCCTACGGACTAAAGCCCTCCGGTTTATATAGACACCGGAGAGGGCTAGGGTTACACAGAGTCGGTTACAACGGTAGGAGATCTACATATCCGTATCGCCAAGCTTGCCTTCCACGCCAAGGAAAGTCCCATCCGGACACGGGACGGAGTCTTCAATCTTGTATCTTCGTAGTCTTGGAGTCCGGCGGACGATGATAGTCCGGCTGTCCGGACACCCCCTAGTCCAGGACTCCCTCACCCTCTCTTTCCTATTCCAAGAAGGAGGGGAAGGAAGGAGTGGGAGAGGGGGAAGGCAAGGGGGGCGCGCCCCCCCCTTCCTTGTCCTATTCGGACTCAAGGGGAGGGGGCGGGCCTCTTGCCCTGGCCGGCCCGTCTCTCTCTCTCCACTAGGGCCCATCAAGGCCCATTACTTCCCGGGGGGTTCCGGTAACCCTCCGGTACTCCATTTTTTCTCCGAAAACACCCGGAACACTTCCGGTGTCCGAATATAGTCATCCAATATATCAATCTTTATATCTCGACCATTTCGAGACTCCTCGTCATGTCCGTGATCACATCCGGGACTCCGAACAACCTTCGGTACATCAAAACTTATAAACTCATAATAAAACTGTCATCGTAACGTTAAGCGTGTGGACCCTACAGGTTCGAGAACTATGTAGACATAACCTAGAACTATTCTCGGTCAATAACCAATAGCGGAACCTGGATGTTCATATTGGTTCCCACATATTCTACGAAGATCTTTATCGGTCAAACCGCATAACAACATACGTTGTTCCCTTTGTCATCGGTATGTTACTTTCCCGAGATTCGATCGTCGATGTCCAATACCTACTTCAATCTCGTTACCGGCAAGTCTCTTTACTCGTTCCGTAATACATCATCTCATAACTAACTCATTAGTTACAATGCTTGCAAGGCTTAGGTGAAGAGTATTACCGAGAGGGCCCAGAGATACCTCTCCGACAATCGGAGTGACAAAACCTAATCTCGAATTATACCAACTCAACATGTACCTTTGGAGACACCTGTAGAGCATCTTTATAATCACCCAGTTACATTGTGACGTTTGGTAGCACACAAAGTGTTCCTCCGGTAAACGGGAGTTGCATAATTCTCATAGTTACAGGAACATGTATAAGTCATGAAGAAAGCAATAGCAGTATACTAAACGCTCAAGTGCTAGGCTAACGGAATGGGTCATGTCAATCACATCATTCTCCTAATGATGTGATCCCATTAATCAAATGACAACACATGCCTATGGCTAGGAAACATAACCATCTTTGATCAATGAGCTAGTCAAGTAGAGGCATACTAGTGACACTATGTTTGTCTATGTATTCACACATGTATTATGTTTCCGGTTAATACAATTCTAGCATGAATAATAAACATTTATCATGATATGAGGAAATAAATAATAACTTTATTATTGCCTCTAGGGCATATTTCCTTCAATTTGTAACTCAAAATAGGAGCTGCGGAATAAGCGGAGACTGGCGAAGGACGAGGTGACGATGCGCGTCGGGAATGGTTCCAAGGTCGATGTGATCGCCGTCGGCACGCTACCTCTACATTTACCTACGGGATTAGTTTTAAACCTCAATAATTGTTATTTAGTGCCAGCTTTGAGCATGAACATTGTATCTGGATCTCGTTTAATACGAGATGGCTACTCATTTAAATCCGAGAATAATGGTTGTTCTATTTATATGAGAGATATGTTTTATGATCATGCCCCGCTGGTCAATGGTTTATTTTTAATGAATCTCGAACGTAATGTTACACATATTCATAGTGTGAATACCAAAAGATGTAAGGTTGATAATGATAGTCCCACATACTTGTGGCACTGCCGCCTTGGTCACATTGGTGTCAAACGCATGAAGAAGCTCCATGCTGATGGACTATTGGAGTCTCTTGATTACGAATCATTTGACACATGCGAACCATGCCTCATGGGCAAAATGACCATGACTCCGTTCTCCAGAACAATGGAGCGAGCAACCAACTTATTGGAAATCATACATACTGATGTGTGCGGTCCAATGAGTGTTGAGGCTCGCAGAGGCTATCGTTATGTTCTCACTCTCACTGACGACTTGAGTAGATATGGGTATGTCTACTTGATGAAACACAAGTCTGAGACCTTTGAAAAGTTCAAGGAATTTCAAAATGAGGTAGAGAATCAACGTGACTGAAAGATAAAGTTCTTATGATCAGATCGTGGGGGAGAATATTTAAGTCACGAATTTGGTACGCACTTAAGGAAATGTGGAATCGTTTCACAACTCACGCTGCCAGGAACACCTCAGCATAACGGTGTGTCCGAACGTCGTAATCGCACTCTATTGGATATGGTGCAATCTATGATGTCACTCACCAATTTACCGCTATCATTTTGGGTATACGCTCTAGAGACAGCTACATTCACTTTAAATAGGGCACCGTATAAATCCGTTGAGACGACACCGTATGAATTATGGTTTGGGAAGAAACCTAAGCTGTCGTTTCTAAAAGTTTGGGGATGCGATGCTTATGTCAAGAAACTTCAACCTGAAAAGCTCGAACCCAAGTCGGAAAAATGCGTCTTCATAGGATACCCCAAGGAAACCATTGGGTATACCTTCTACCTCAGATCCTAAGGCAAGATCTTTGTTGCCAAGAACGGGTCCTTTCAGGAGAAAGAGTGTCTCTCGAGAGAAGTAAGTGGGAGGAAAGTAGAACTCGATGAAGTACTGCCTCTTGAACCGGAAAGTAGCGCATCTCAGGAAGATGTTCCTGTGGTGCCTGCACCGACTAGAGAGGAAGTTAATGATGATGATCAAGGTACTTCGGATCAAGTTGCTACTGAACTTTGAAGGTCCACAAGGAAACGTTCCACACCAGAATGGTATGGCAACCCTGTCCTGGAAATCATGTTGTTAGACAACGGTGAACCTTCGAACTATGAAGAAGCGATGGCGGGCCTAGATTCCAACAAATGGCTTGAAGCCATGCAATCTGAGATAGGATCCATGTATGAAAACAAAGTATGGACTTTGACAGACTTGCCCGATGATCGGCAAGCGATAGAGAATAAATGGATCTTTAAGAAGAAGACGGACGCGGATGGTAATGTTACCATCTATAAGGCTCGACTTGTCGCTAAGGGTTATCGACAAGTTCAAGGGGTTGACTACGATGAGACCTTCTCACCCGTAGCGAAGCTTAAGTCCGTCCGAATCATGTTAGCAATTGCCGCATTCTACGATTATGAGCTATGGCAAATGGACGTCAAAACGGCATTCCTTAATGGCTTTCTTAAGGAAGAATTGTATATGATGCAGCTAGAAGGTTTTGTCGATCCTAAGAATGCTAACAAGGTATGCAAGCTCCAGCACTCCATCTATGGGCTGGTGCAAGCATCTCGGAGTTGGAACATTCGCTTTAATGAGATGATCAAAGCGTTTGGGTTTATGCAGACTTATGGAGAAGCCTACGTTTACAAGAAAGTGAGTGGGAGCTCTATAGCATTTCTCATATTATATGCGGATGACATACTTTTGATGGGAAATGATATAGAACTTTTGGACATCATTAAGACCTACTTGAATAAGTGTTTTTAAATGAAGGACCTTGGAGAAGCTGCTTACATATTAGGCATCAAGATCTATAGAGATAGATCAAGACACCTCATAGGTCTTTCACAAAGCACATACCTTGATAAGATATTGAAGAAGTTCAATATGGATCAGTCCAAGAAGGGGGTCTTGCCTGTGTTGCAAGGTGTCAAATTGAGCTTAGCTCAATGTCCGACCATGGCAGAAGATTGAGAAAAGATGAGTGTCGTCCCCTATGCCTCAGCCATAGGGTCTATCATGTATGCCATGCTGTGTACCAGACCTTATGTAAACCTTGCCATAAGTTTGGTAGGAAGGTACCAAAGTAATCCCGGCATGGAACACTGGACAATGGTCAAGAATATCCTGAAGTACCTAAAAAGGACTAAGGATATGTTTCTCGTATATGGAGGTGACGAAGAGCTCGTCGTAAAGGCTTACGTCGACGCTAGCTTCGACACAGATCTGGATGACTCTAAGTCACAAACCGGATACGTGTATATTTTGAATGGTGGGGAAGTAAGCTGGTGCAGTTGCAAGCAAAGCGTCGTGGCGGGATCTACATGTGAAGCGGAGTACATGGCAGCCTCGGAGGCAGCACATGAAGCAATCTGGATGAAGGAGTTCGTTACCGACCTAGGAGTTATTCCCAATGTGTCGGGGCCGATGACTCTCTTCCGTGACAACATTGGAGCCATTGCCCTTGCCAAGGAGCCCAGGTTTCACAAGAAGACCAGACACATCAAGCGTCGCTTCACCTCCATTCGTGAAAATGTTCAAGATGGAGACATAGATATTTGTAAAGTGCACACAGATCTGAATGTCGCAGATCCGTTGACTAAACCTCTTCCGCGAGCAAAACATGATCAACACCAGAACTCTATGGGTGTTCGATTCATCACAATGTAACTAGATTATTGACTCTAGTGCAAGTGGGAGACTGTTGGAAATATGCCCTAGAGGCAATAATAAAATGGTTATTATTATATTTCCTTTTTCATGATAATTGTCTATTGTTCATGCTATAATTGTGTTATCCGGAAATCGTAATACATGTGTGAATAAATAGACCACAACATGTCCCTAGTGAGCCTCTAGTTGACTAGCTCGTTTATCAATAGATGGTTACGGTTTCCTGACCATGGACATTGGATGTCATTGATAACGGGATCACATCATTGGGAGAATGATGTGATGGACAAGACCCAATCCTAAGCATAGCACAAGGTCGTGTAGTTCGTTTGCTAAAGCTTTTCTAATGTCAAGTATCATTTCCTTAGATCATGAGATCGTGTAACTCCCGGATACCGTAAGAGTGCTTTGGGTGTACCAAACGTCATAACGTAACTGGGTGGCTATAAAGGTATACTACAGGTATCTCCGAAAGCATCTGTTAGGTTGACACGAATCGAGACTGGGATTTGTCACTCCGTATGACGGAGAGGTATCTCCACTCGGTAATGCATCATCATAATAAGCTCAATGTGACCAAGTGATTGGTCATGGGATCATGCATTACGATACGAGTAAAGTGACTTGCCGGTAACGAGATTGAACGAGGTATTGGGATACCGACGATCGAATCTCGGGCAAGTAACGTACCGAATGACAAAGGGAATTGTATACGGGATTACTTGAATCCTCGACATCGTGGTTCATCCGATGAGATCATCGAGGAGCATGTGGGATCCAACATGGGTATCCAGGTCCTGCTGTTGGTTATTGACCTGAGAGTCATCTTGGTCATGTCTGCGTGTCTCCCGAACCCGTAGGGTCTACACACTTAAGGTTCGGTGACACTAGGGTTGTAGAGATATTAGTATGCGGTAACCCGAAAGTTGCTCGAAGTCCCGGATGAGATCCCGGACGTCACGAGGAGTTTCGGAATGGTCCACAGGTGAAGATTTGTATATAGGAAGTCCAGTTTCGGCCATCGGGAAAGATTCGGGGGTCACCGGTATTGTACCGAGACCACCGGAAGGGTCCCGGGGGTCCACCAGGTGGGGGCACCTATCCCGGAGGGCCCCATGGGCTGAAGTAGGAAGGGAACCAGCCCCTGGTGGGCTGGTGCGCCCCCCTTGGGCCTCCCCCTGCGCCTAGGGTTGGAAACCCTAGGGGTGGGGGGCGCCCCACTTGGCTTGGGGGGCAAGTTCCCCCCTTGGTCACTGCCCCCCTTGAGATGGGATCTCTAGGGGCCGGCGCCCCCCCCATGGCCCCTATATAAAGAGGGGGGAGGGAGGGCTATGCACCCCTGCTCCTGGCGCCTCCCTCTCCCTCCATAACACCTCTCCCTCTCGCTGAGCTTGGCGAAGCCCTACCGAGATCACCGCTACTGCCACCACCACGCCGTCGTGCTGCTGGATCTCCATCAACCTCTCCATGCCCCTTGCTGGATCAAGAAGGAGGAGACGTCTTCCCCAACCGTACGTGTGTTGAACGCGGAGGTGCCGTCCGTTCGGCGCTAGGATCATCGATGATTTGGATCACGACGAGTACGACTCCATCAACCCCGTTCACTTGAACGCTTCCGCTCGCGATCTACAAGGGTATGTAGATGCACTCCTCTCTCTCGTTGCTAGATGACTCCATAGATTGATCTTGCTGATGCGTAGAAAATTTTTATTTTCTGCTACGTTCCCCAACAATGATACGCTCTATCGCACATAAGCCTCCTTATATCTTCCTCAAAACAGCCACCATACCTACCTATCATGGCATTTCCATAGCCATTCCGAGATATATTGCCATGCAACTTTCATCATCATCATATACATGACTTGAGCATTCATTGTCATATTGCTTTGCATGATCGTAAGATAGCTAGCATGATGTTTTCATGTCTTGTCCGTTTTTTATGTCGTTGCTATGCTAGATCGTTGCACATCCCGGTAGACCGCCGGAGGCATTCATATAGAGTCATATCTTTGTTCCAGTATCGAGTTGTAAGTAAATAAAAGTGTGATGATCATCATTATGGAACATTGCCCCATAAAAAAAGGAAAGGCCAAAGATGCCTAAATAAAAAAGGGGGCCAAAGAAGCCCACCCGAAAAAAGAAAAAATAAATAAAGAAATAAAAAAGAAAAAGAAAAGAAAAGGGGCAATGTTACTATCCCTTTTCCACACTTGTGCTTCAAAGTAGCACCATGTTCTTCGTATAGAGAGTCTCTTATGTTGTCACTTTCATATACTAGTGGGAATCTTTTATTATAGAACTTGGCTTGTATATTTCAACGATGGGCTTCCTCAAATGCCCTAGGTCTTCATGAGCAAGCAAGTTGGATGCACACCCACTTAGTTTCTTTTGTTGAGATTTCATACACTTATAGCTCTTAGTGCATCTGTTGCATGGTAATCCCTACTCCTCACATTGACATCAATTGATGGGCATCTCCATAGCCTGTTGATTAGCCGCGTCGATGTGAGACTTTCTCCCTTTTTGTCTTCTCCACATAAACCCCACCATCATATTCTATTCCACCTATAGTGCTATATCCATGGCTTGCGCTCATATATTGCGTGAGGGTTGAAAAATCTGAAGCGCGTTAAAAAGTATGAACCAATTTCTCGGCTTGTCATCGGGGTTGTGCATGATGGGAGCATTTTGTGTGACGAAAATGAAACATGGCCAAACTATATGATTTTGTAGGGATAAGCTTGCTTTGGCCTTGTTATTTTGAAAAGACATGATTGCTTTATTGGTACGCTTGAAGTATTATTGTTTTTATGTCAAATGATAGACTATTGCTTTGAATCACTCGTGTCTTAATATTCATGCCATGATTAGACATATGATCAAGATTATGCTAGGTAGCATTCCACATAAAAAATTATCTTTTTTATCATTTACCTACTCGAGGACGAGCAGGAATTAAGCTTGGGGATGCTGATACGTCTCCGTCGTATCTATAATTTTTGATTGTTCCATGCCAATATTATTCAAATTTTATATACTTTTGGCAACTTTTTATACTATTTTTTGGGACTAACGTATTGATCCAGTGCCCAGTGCCAGTTCCTGTCGGTTGCATGTTTTTTGTTTCGCAGAAACCCAATATCAAACGGAGTCCAAACCAGATAAAAACGGATGGAGAATTATTTTGGAATATTTGTGATTTTTGGGAAGTAAAATCAACGCGAGACAATGCCCGAGCGGGCCAGGAGATAGGGGACGCGCCCTGGATTCTCCTGGGGCCCCCAGAAGGCGGTTGACGCTCTTCTTTTGCTGAAAGAAAGCTAATTTTACGAGAAAGATCTGGGCAAAAGATTCACCCCAATCGGAGTTACGGATCTCCGGATATAAAAGAAACGGTGAAGGGGCAGAATCTGAGAACGCAGAAACAGAGAGATAGATCCAATCTCGGAGGGGCTCTCGCCCCTCCCAAGCCGTGGGAGCCAAGGACCAGAGGGGAAACCCTTCTCCCATCTAGGGAGGAGGTCAAGGAAGAAGAATAAGAAGAAGGGGGGCTCTCTCCCCCTTGCTTCTGGTGGCGCCGGAACGCCGCCGGGGGCCATCATCATCACCGCGATCTTCACCAACACCGCCGTCATCTTCACCAACATCTCCATCACCTTCCCCCATCTGTATCCAGCGGTCCACTCTCCCGAAACCCGCTGTACCCTCTACTTGAACATGGTGTTTTATGCTTCATATTATTTTCCAATGATGTTTTTCCATCCTATGATGTCTGAGTAGATTTTCGTTGTCCTATCGGTGATTGATGAATTGCTATGATTGGTTTCAGTTGCATGTTTTATTATTGGTGCTGTCCTATTGTGCCCTCCGTGTCATGCAACAGTGAGGGATTCCCGCTGTAGGGTTTGCAATATGTTTATGATTTGCTTATGGTGGGTGGCGTGAGTGACAGAAGCACAGACCTGAGTAAGTAGGTTGTTTGTGTATGGGATAATGGGGACTTGATACTTTAATGCTATGGTTGGATTTTACCTTAATGAATCTTTAGTATTTGCGGATGCTTGCTAGAGTTCCAATCATAAGTGCATATGATCCAAGTAGAGAAAGTATGTTAGCTTATGCCTCTCCCTCAAATAGAATTGCAATAGTGATTATCGGTCTAGTAAAGTAGTCAATTGCTTAGGGACACTTTCACAACTCCTACCACCACTTTTCCACACTCGCTTTATTTACTTTATTGCATCTTTATCTAAACAGCCCCTAGCTTTTATTTACGTGTTCTTTATTATCTTGTAAACCTATCCAACAACACCTACAAAGTACTTCTAGTTTCATACTTGTTCTAGGTAAAGCTAACGTCAAGCGTGCGTAGAGTCGTATCAGTGGCCGATAGGACTTGAGAGAGTATTTGTTCTACCTTTAGCTCCTCGTTGGGTTCGACACTCTTACTTATCGAAAGAGGCTACAACTATTCCATATACTTGCGGGTCATCATCTACAAATCATAGCACACTCAACTCATTATAGCAATACATAACCATTGTTCATAATACATAGAGGAGTTCCACTTCAAATGCATAGTTCATCATTTTCTCACAATAGGATGAATAGCATAACTACTACATACATACACAGCCATAGTTCACCATTAGTACAAGCATACAGTACACAACCTTAGTTCCTAGATGCTAGGTCATTACACAACCATCATTCCCAAAAGGTCAGCAATGCCACTAATCTCATTTTCATCTTCTTCACTTCTCCAAGATGGCCTGAATCCCCCTGAACTTCTCCTTCAACTTTTCATTCTAAAACTCTAACTACCACTTCTCTTCAATATGCTTTTCATTTCCCTTAAGCAGATCAGCAACCTGAAGCTTCAACTCTAGCTTCTCTTGGGTGAGCTTCTCCTGACACTTTGTTAGCTCTGCATTCTTCAGCTCCAAATTCATACTAGCTTCAGTAAGCACTTGCTTCTCTTTCATTTTGTTCAACTTCAAGTTCTGAATGACTATTGCTTGAGCTCTTGTCAGGTTGAGCGACAACTCATACTTCTGAGTAAGTTTCTGGGTCTCTGCATCTTTCTTTGCCATCTCAGTTGCCATCTGTGCCTTCATATCATCAATCAGTTCTTTTCTTACCTCCTGCTGATATGTAATGGCAGACTGCAGATGTCTGAAATCCACCACCTTATCTTCCTGGAAGTTCATCAGCTCATGCACATCTTGGACTAGCTTGTCATAGTTGGCCTCCAGCTTGTTCTTCTCTTCTGTCAGATGGTGGATAGTGAAAGAACTTTCAAGATTGTCATTCACCCTAGCACTTTTGGCATCTTCAACCATTGCCCATAGCTTCAACGATGCATTCTGCATTGTTGGGGGCCACTGGTGATCAACCCATTCAACAAAGCCACAATTGCTACCTTCCTGCAAAAACAACAACAACACCAACACAGTTCATACAACAAGTAATTACACAAGATCACTGTAGTTGCCAAAAAGAATATCTAAATTTAGCATCAGACCACTACATTTAACAAGAGGAGCAGCCACTTGAGTAGCTGACTGACTAGGTTAGTTACTCTAGTGTTCATATCAAGGAGTGTTCAACCATTTTTAAGCTACTCTAGTACCACTATTAACCAAAATTACTGACAAAGTAAGAAAAAAATCACTATGCCTACAATCGTGTGCACATGCTAAAAACCTCCTGCCTGTGTCTGTTCCTTCAAAGGCAACAAGCCTCTCAGATGCCATGCCGTGATTCTCACATGGAGACATCACATCCAGCTCAAGCCCCTTGTAATCTGGATCTTCGAGGCTGAAAGGGACCTGCAGAAGCTCGCACAAAGATAATGGCCAAATCAAAACCTAGCGAAATCAACCAAATCCAGAAATCCCAAATCTGAAACCCTAACCCTAAACTCACTATACTGACCTGGTTGAGACCGTCTGTGGAGGAAGAATACATGTACGGAAGGCTAGACTGGTCGTCGCTGCTTTCGTCCTCCAAAACCATGGCGTCGGCGGGGCGGTGCGGCGGCCGGCAGTCGGGACGCGGGCGGCGGCGACGGAGGAAACGAGTGAGGAGGAGGAGGGGAGGGGAATGGTGCGGCGGGGGCGAGCTGGTGCGACCGGACCGGGTTGGAGAGCAGCAGCGCACCGGCTCGTCCTAGTCAGCACGCGGGCACGCGCCGATTGGCCAGCGTGGCACCTAACGGGTGGGCCCAAGCTGTCGGATCGAGCGTCAATACGTATAAATACGCGCTTTAGCCTTATTTGCAAATGTTGGGCATAAGCCACGGCGATCGCGTCGGGCGTGCGTGTGTGCACGCGGGACGGATCGGAAGCGTGGCGTGCGTGACCGGTGTGTGTGCATGCTTGGTAGTTGGCGAGCGGACGCGGGCGATGCATGCGGAGTTCGGCCGCGTCGAGCGCGTAGGAGCGCGTCGTGTGCGCGGCCTGGGCATGCGGATCGTGGGAACGCGTCGTGAGCGAGCAGGCCGGAGTGGGGTGTGGCGTGTGTGTGCTATATAGCTCCCTCCTGTGTACTGGTTCTGGTGCGAGCTGAGTTCGTGCTCAGGTGAAAAGGGCGTTCGTGCGCCGGAAGAAAAACTTGCCATGTCCACTGCAGCCTCTTCTTCCTCCTTTCTTCTTCAGTATCTGTGAGAGAGAGAAGTACAGAGAGCTCCGGCGAGCGAGGGAGAAGGTCACGGCAACAACAATTTGTATACAGAGCCACAGGTTCGGGGGGCGGCCGTGGCGTGCGGCTGCGTCCGCGACACGCACGGCGAGCGCGGCGGAGATGGAGGTGTGGCCACGGCGTCCGCGGCGAGCGCGGCGGACCTGGACGCATCGGCTGCGGTGCGCGGCCATGCACGGTGATGCCGTGCGCGCAACGAGCAGCGGCGATCGCGGAGATGAGGAGGCCGCGGAGGACCTGCGTGGTGGCGCAGGCGTTACGGCGGCTCGGCGCGACGATCGTGGAGGCGCTGTGCTGCGGTTGACGGCGCAGCGGTGAAAGGGCAATAAGCGCGGCGGCGAGCCGGGCGCGACCGATGCGTGTTATAGATGCGCACCGGACGCGTCGGGCGCATCGGGACCGCGGGAGTGGACCGCGTCGAGGCACTGGACCTGGTTGCGCAGATTGCGTACGTGCGTGGCGGGAGCGCGGGCACTGGCGGAGCCTCTTGGAGGCCAAAGGGGGTCATGACCCCCCTTCCAAAAGTGAAAATATTTTTTTTCTATGTATAGTAAGCGTTTTGGTACATTTTATCAGTGAAGTATGTTGATTTTAGAGAACAAATCGATTTACCAGTAAGGTAGTTACTTACAGGAGCTTGATTCTTTTTTCTTTGTGCGACTCGGGCCTGTTTTCAAGCACATTTGGCTTCTGGTTCAGATTTTAGCCCCACCTTAATTGTGTGTCACGCTCCGCCACTGAGCGCGGGGACGTGGGGACTGCGCGCGAAGGTCACGGCGGCACGGTGGCAGGCTTGGCAGCGACGTCAGGGCAGTGGCGGCTACAACGACGTCGACGGCGCGGCGGAGGCCGCAGCGGTGCGGTGCGGCGGCCATGGCGACATCGACGATGATGGACTCACCTGCTGTAGTTTGTGGCTTAGGGGGGTGAGTGTTGGACATAAGCCACGGCGATCGCGTCGGGCGTGCGTGTGTGCACGCGGGACGGATCGGGAGCGTGGCGTGCGTGACTGGTGTGTGTGCATGCTTGGTAGTTGGCGAGCGGACGCGGGCGATGCATGCGGAGTCCGGCCGCGTCGAGCGCGTAGGAGCGCGTCGTGTGCGCGGCCTGGGCATGCGGATTGTGGAAACGCGTCGCGAGCGAGCAGGCCGGAGTGGGGTGTGGCGTGTGTGTGCTATATAGCTCCCTCCTGTGTACTGGTGCGAGCTGAGTTCGTGCTCGGGTGAAAAGGGCGTTCGTGCGCCGGAAGAAAAACTCGCCATGTCCACTGCAGCCTCTTCTTCCTGCTTTCTTCTTCAGTCTCTGTGAGAGAGAGAAGTACAGAGAGCTCCGGCGAGCGAGGGAGAAGGTCATGGCAACAACAGCAAAAACCTGGAGCAATCGTGGTATTGACATGCAAAAATTAGCAATTATGGTACCAATCTGCATGTGATGCCTCAGTTGTGGTACTTCTGTGCAATAAACTCCTCTCAGGTAGTAAAACTCCCAGCAAGAGAACACGTACGTACGTCTCCGCTCGTCCCTCCCAGGTAGTAGGACCTACGTACTTAGTCTTCTTCCCCGGCAGCACATGCATCCATCTCTGTCTCCGACTGGGTCTTCCCATCAACGATCATCAATTCATCACGCCCACTGGCCAGTAAGTACGTTACGTTCGCTTAGTCGTTGGGTGGGAGTAATTGTGCCGTGACCATCCAGGAGTTCAGATAGCCCAGCCAGGTCAGCATCCAGCACGCCAGGAGAAAAAAGCGCCTCTTCGGACCTCCCCGAGTCGGCTTCCCTGTACGTACGTACTACGTACTACGTAGCCGCGCTGCTGTCTCGTACTACTCTGTACTCTCGTCGTCCGTCGTCGGTTATGTATGTATACACGATGCCCTTCACTTCCCTTCCCCAGTTCCCCGATCACCGCCTGCCTGCCGTGCCGTGCACACGCACATGAGCATGGACTGACTGACGAAGTGACGATAGAGAGAAGAATGCGAATCTGGAGTTTGCATCTGGACCGGGGTAGCAGAGGAGATGAGAGTGAGACGGTGATGCGTCACATAGGGTTGTGAAAGAATTGTTCCTCGCTGGAGCCTGGAGGAGAGGAACCCCGTTCTCGCTACCGTATGTCGGTCTCTCAAGAATCGGGAGTTGAGGTAAACCACAGATTATTGACGTTAGAGAACAGTTTAGTCTTTGCTTTATCATGTTTGTGTATTTTTCGAGACAACATCTTCGATGAACAATCCTCGATCATGTGGATCGTTGTTCTGTGCTGCGGTATGCCTTGACGGGGTGCTAGGTTGCTAGAGATAATAGTGTCCCGTCATCTAACGATCAAGACTTGATTCTCTCAAAAAAAAAAACGATCAAGACTTGATTGTTATCGTTCCAGATTTTTCTGGTAGAGTGTTGTACATAAGGCTAAATATCAACTTGCGAGATGGGATATCTTGTGTTGCCCTAAAGAGCAAGGGGGCAGGACATTGAGGATATTGAGATTAAAAATAAATATTTGATGAGTAAATGGATTTACATGCATGATGGAGTGTGGATTCAGTTATTACGTACGTGACAAATATCTTTACTCTAGTAGTTTTCCTAAGTTATGTATAAACGAATTACTCTCCTTTTTAAAAGGGTTTGATGATGACAAATGTTGTATTGTCTAATAAGGTAAATTAAAGTTGAAAATGGCCTAACAACGCGCTTTTGGGAGGATACCTAGCTTAGGATACACCTTTAGCCTTAGGGCATTACGGCCGGACTTGACAAATCGGACCCCTCAAACGCCAGCGAACGCGACTGGGCGTGTTCGTGGACAGTGACTGGTCAGGCCTTAAATTTGCTCCTCTGCATCCTAGTCTCCCATATTTCATGACCTAGAATCATACAAACCATGAAAAAAAACCTTACGTACTACGACACCCTAGCTATCGATTCGTCGTTGGAGACGTCCACGGCGTCAGTGTCGGGCGCCGGGTGGACGGGGGCGTAGGAGGACTCTGGCTCCTCCTCATCATCATCAGCAGCAGCATCCATGTACGCGAGCATCTCTTCGACTTCCGCGGCATGCTTCGCCTCCATCTCCTGCCGATGACGGCGTCTGGCCTCCGCATCCGACTCCGAGTGAAGGGAATCGAGGATGGATTGTTGCTCCACCTGCAGATCCGCGTCCCCAACGTCTCCCACATCCTCGTCCGACTAGTCCTTCGGCTCCTCCTCCTCCTCCTCAATCTCCTCCAAGTCCTCCTCCGGATCCACCGCATCCGGATGTAGCCATGCGGAGATCTGGGCTTCGCACATTGCCCGGATCTGCTTAAGAAGCTGCAACCGGCGCTCCGGTGTTACATATGGGTAGCTCCATACCCGGCCGCGTGGGGGCATGGCTAATAGTGGTGGCGGACGGCGAGTGAAAAGTGGCGGCGGCAGCAGACGGGAGGGGGAAATGTGGAAGGGTAGGGTTTCTGTGCTAGCGGTCGACTTAAATAGCCGGGCTAGGCACTACGTGGCCTGGCGGAGCGGCGCCATCGGTCTGACGGAGGAGACGAGCTTCGAACCGCCGGTTTTTGATTGTTTCCCAACTTAAAAATGTGAATTATTTATTTTTTGCATGGCGGACATCCTTTTCCCTCGAAATGTGCTGCTCACCCACCTTGACCAAGATGAGTTAGGTGCAGTTTGAAGCCAAGGCATGAACTTTGTTGGAGACAATTATTTTTGAACCCGTGTGGATTCTTACTCACAAGTCCCCTTCAGCAAAAGATGTGCAGATAAAGTCTCAAGTTACCTGTCAATCATTTCCACTAATATTGTTTGATTTCTTTACAGGAAAAGATTGTCTGAGTTTATCAATTCCGTCCATCACTCAATTTGTTGCGAGACATTGTATGTTGGACTGGCACTAGGGTCCCACAGGGAAACAATCAAGTGCCAAGTGTTGTTGCTTGCAAAAGGCTTGGGACTTAATATTGTATCATGATTGTCCTGATTTTGACCCGGTATTTGTATAGGCTGCCACTAGTCAACTTGAATCAGAAGTGTCTGATCTGAAGAACCGCCTTCAGGCCCAAGAAACGGAAACCCAAAGAGCTGATTCTAAGTATAAATTCAGCGTTTCTGAACAAGAAAAACTGAAGAAAGACTTTGAAATGGAGAAAAAGTCCTGGGCTGATGAAAAAATTGCATTGATTAATCGAGCTGAGAAGGCAGAGGCGGCTCTTGAAGAAGCAACCGGTGAATTAACCAGCCTAAAACACCATGTCTCTCAGATGGTCTCAGCGATCTTTGGTAAGTTGCCCTGCAAGTGTTAAATACTTTAACCTTTCAATTGATCATATAAATTGAAATTAACTCACCTGACAATGTTTATGCATGCCACATGAGTTCAAATCTAAACCAAGATATGCTGATCAAGCTCAAGGCGGTTTATACGCTGGTGGAACAATTGTACACCGGGTCTCAGCGTGCCTTAGCCACGGTGGCCTTGTCCAATGAAGTGCCCAAACTCCTGGTAGATGTACTGAAGAAACTTTCTGTGCTACCCCAACGATTCACCGAACTGAGGCGATCGTCTGTAAGAGCTGGAGCTATGGCTGCTTTAAGTCGGGCCAAAGCTTGGCTACCGGAGTTAGACCAGGCCGACCTCGCCACTGGTTATCCAAGCTTTAAGGAGTATGGCACTCCCTTTGAACAGGAAGACTTCACCGCTTGTGTGAAGGAGATATACCCTCTGGCCACCCTGATAGCTGACGAAGCAGGTCTCTCCAAGTACCAGCCGGGCTATGACGCGGAGAACTAGAGAATTCCAACACCTCATTATAAAGTGACCAGCCTGATCCCCCCACTCCGTAAGCATACCTTCGCCCCCTGAAGTTGACCCGGCCGGACTAGTTGATGATGGAGCTGAATTTGAAGCTTTGAGTGGCATTGACTGACCCTATCTCTTTTTTTTTACTTACTTTCCGCCTTCGCTGTAAATACTATGTAAAACAAAATCAATAAAATGAGTTCAGGCTGGCCTTGCCCGCCGTAGTTCCCTCAAAAAAAATAATCAACCTTCCAGGAAAGGGAACAGGGCGAAGAAGTGGAGAGGGCTAACTCGGACGCTTCAGGCTAACACGAGAGTTAATCTGCCATGGCGGCTCATACCTGTGATGTGCTAAAAAACAATATGAATCATTTGGACTCGGGGAGCCGTGTAATAGAATAGAAATAACTTTGCTTTTGTCGTGCGATCATGCACGTTTTTTGGTGCGTAATACTATTAAGCCGCCATGTTATATTCACCCCGTGTTATACTTTCCATCTGCTTTTCTTATGCTTGACCAAGTATTTTAACTTTCCTGCACATAGAAATAGATCACAAGATCCCTTGGCGGCTTACTGCAAGGCGGTCATAATAGCTTGATACATTAAGATAGAGAAAGAATCACAGATAAGCCTGTTGTAACATATAATGTTGAAACACAACTATAATCTTATACCTGTGATCTTTTGATTTGCACTGCCGGCTTATATGACCCGGACAGTAAGGGTGATAATCCAATCTTTGGAAACCAACACTTCCAAAGGTATGACGATTCTCATCTATTGTTGACTTATCAGCCAAAATCAAGCCGGGTTAAAATTAACCACACTTGTACTTTTAACCCTAAAAAAAGTCTCAAGTCAAATAAAGGCTGCTTTCAAAGAAAACTTAAACCAAATAGAATATAAAAAATTCAAGGCTTCTGATTCGAATACGATCAGTAAACCATTCCAAAGGGGTTAAGCTAGGATTCGAATACGATCATGTAGCCCCCAGTGGCTTTGGCGTTGCCGATCAAGAGGGTACCGACAGCTATGTTCTCTTTGGTTCGAATACGACCTATGTTTGAACAGGAAGTCCCCAATGACCTTGAGAGCTTTTTAACGACTCTGATTCGAATACGATCAAAGTCGGTTCCCAAAAGGGGTTGAGTTGTGATTCGAATACGATCAAGAAGCCCCCTAGTGAGCTTGGCAGTGTGCCAATCAAGAGAGTACCGACAGCTATGTTCCCTTTGGTTCGAATACGACCTATGTTTGAACAGGAAGCCCCCTAATGATCATAAGGTTTAACGACTAGATTCGAATACGATCATAAGCCGTATCAAACGAGTCAAGCTAGATTCGGATACGATCAGCCCCCAAGTGATCACTTGAGATGACAATGACAATGACAATGACATATTACCTTTGAGGATGAAAAAAGGTCAGAGGTCCTGCTTTATTATTTATCATAATGTATACATCATCAAAATATGTACATCATGAGAGCCGGTGTCTCAAGTGTAATAAGGCCGAAGATGAGCGATATTCCACGGCCGGCGAGTCTCCTCCTCCGACTTACGTGAGTCTTTGTGCTCTTGAACATCGATAAGGTAGTATGACCCATTGTTCAAGTTCTTGCTGACCACAAAGGGCCCTTCCCAAGGTGGGGATAACTTGTGTGCATCAGTTTGATCCTGGATGAGCCGGAGCACCAAATCACCTTCCTGAAAGGTTCTGGACTTAACCCAGCGGCTGTGATAGCGGCGTATGTCCTGTTGGTAAATCGCCGAATGAGCTACTGCCAAGTCACGATTTTCATCTAATAGGTCAAGGGCATCCTGGCGCGCTTGTTTATTGTCCACCTCAACATAAGCCGCCACATGGGGCGAGTCATGACGGATGTCACTAGGGAGAACCGTCTCAGCTCTATAAACCATGAAGAAAGGCGTATAACCCGTAGACCTGTTAGGAGTAGTATTGATGCTCCATATCACAGAGGGTAACTCCTGAACCCAACAACCCGACGTCCGTTGCAAGGGGACTAAAAGCCGGGGCTTGATGCCTTTCAAGATTTCCTGATTGGCTCTCTCAGCTTGACCATTGGATTGGGTGAGCCACTGATGAAATATCAAGCCAAATATGCTCTCATTGACAAAATTCTTCCATGGCGCCTTTAGACAGATTAGTACCATTGTCAGTTATAATGCTGTGTGGAAAGCCAAAACGAAATATCACCTTCTTCATGAACTAAACCACCATTGCTACATCACACTTACTAACTGGCTCTGCCTCAACCCATTTTGTAAAGTTGTCAACCGCCACCAAAAGGTGGGTCTTTTTATCTTTCAACCTTTTGAAAGGCCCAACCATGTCAAGCCCCCAGACTGCAAACGGCCAAGTAATTGAAATCATCCTCAACTCTTGAGCCGGCACGTGAGCATGTCTTGAGCCGTCAGCCAATAAAATCCATGACGGAAAGCCTTGGCCACAAGGGATTTTGACCCGACATGATGGCCACAATCCCCTTCATGAATCTCACAAAGGATTTCCTGGCCTTCTTCAGGAGAAAGACAACGCTGAAATGCCCCAGTGACACTGCGATGAGGCAACTCTCCATTGTCAATTGTCATTGACTTAGACCGTCGGGTTATCTGCCTGGCCAAGGTTTCATCCTCAGGAAACTCGCCCCGGGTCATGTAAGCCAAGTATGGCACTGTCCAATCTGGAATGACGTGAAGAGCCGCCACCAATTGTGCTTCTGGGTCAGGAACAGCCAAGTCTTCCTCTATAGGTAACTTGACAGTAGGGCTATGCAGAATATCCAAGAAAGTATTAGGCGGCACCGGCTTACACTGAGAGCCCAGCCGGCTTAAGGCATCAGCCGCCTCGTTCTTTCTACGGTCAATGTTCTCCACTTGGTAACCCTTGAAATGTCCAGCAATGGCATCAACTTCACGGCGATAAGCCGCCATGAGAGGATCCTTGGAATCCCACTTGCCTGATACTTGTTGAGCCACCAAATCTGAGTCGCCAAAACACCTTACCCGGCTTAAGCTCATCTCCTTAGCCATCCGAAGGCCATGAAGTAAGGCCTCATACTCAGCTGCATTGCTAGTACAGGGAAACATCAACCGTAGCACATAACAAAATTTGTCACCTCGAGGGGAAGCTAAAACAACTCCAGCCCCCGATCCCTCCAATTGCCTGGACCCATCAAAGTGAATAGTCCAATATGTGTTATCTGGCTTCTCTTCAGGCATCTGCAGTTCTGTCCAATCGTTGATGAAGTCCACCAGTGCTTGAGATTTGATAGCGATACGTGGCACGTACTTTAAACCATGAGGCCCATGTTCAATGGCCCACTTGGCGACTCGTCCTGTGGCTTCTCTGTTTTGAATGATATCTCCTAAAGGAGCAAAACTGACCACAGTGATGGGATGACCCTGGAAATATTGCTTAAGCTTCCGGCTTGCCATGAATACCTCATAAACGAGTTTCTACCAACGTGGATACCTTTGCTTAGACTCAATAAGCACTTCACTGATATAATAAACCGGTCGTTGAACCGGATGCTCTTTGCCAGCCTCCTTGTGCTCCACCATGATGGCCACACTGACAGCCCGCGTGTTAGCAACCACATATAATAATAATGGCTCCTTATCAATGGGAGCAGCAAGGGCCAACGACTCAGCTAGCTGTCTCTTCAAATCTTCAAAGGAAGCATTAGCAGCATCACTCCAGATGAAGTTATCTGTTTTCTTCATCATTTGATACAGTGGTATAGCCTTCTCACCTAACCGGCTTATGAACCGGCTTAGAGCAGCGATACGACCCGCCAAACGCTGAACATTATTGATGCACGCCGGCTTAGCCAGAGAGGTGATTGCCTTGATCTTCTCTGGGTTAGCCTTGATGCCCCTGTTAGAAACCAGAAAACCCAAAAGCTTGCCTGCAGGTACGCCAAAAACACACTTGGCCAGGTTAAGCATCATCTTGTAGACCCGAAGATTATCAAAGGTCTCCTTTAGATCATCTATCAAGGTCTCCTTCTCTCTGGATTTCACCACAATGTCGTCCACATAAGCATGAACATCGCGCCCAATCTAATTATGAAGACAATTCTGCACGCACCGCTGGTAAGTCGCCTGGGCACTCTTGAGCCCAAAAGGCATAGACACATAGCAGAAGGCTCCAAACGGAGTAATGAACGCCGTCTTCTCCTGGTCCTTAACTGCCATCTTGATCTGATGAAAACCAGAGTAAGCATCCAAAAAGCTCAGACGCTCACAACCCGCCGTAGTATCAACAATTTGATCAATACGAGGGAGAGCAAAGGGATCAACCAGACAAGCCTTGTTTAAATCTGTGTAATCCACACACATACGCCTAGTGACGTTCTTCTTAAGCACCAGCACCAGGTTAGCCAACCACTTCCTATGAAAAACATCAACAATGAACCCGGCCGCCAAGAGCCGGGCTACTTCCTCACCAATGTCCTTACGCCTCTCCTCATCGAACCACCGAAGAAACTGCTTGACCGGCTTAAATTTTGGATCAATATTAAGAGTGTGCTCAGCGAGTTCTCTCGGTACACCTGGCATGTCAGAAGGTTTCCATGCAAAGATGTCCCGGTTCTCATGGATGAACTCGATGAGCGCGCTTTCCTATTTGGGATCCAGATTGGCACTGATAGTGAACTGCTTAGATGAGTCGCCTGGAACAAAGTCAACAAGTTTAGTATCATCGGCCGACTTAAACTTCATTACCGGCTCATGCTCTGTGGTTGGCTTTTTCAAAGATGTAATATCTGCCGGGTCAACATTGTCCTTGTAGAACGTCAACTCTTCTGTCGCACAAACAGATTCAGCATAAGCAGCATCGCCTTCCTCACATTCCAAGGCTATCTTTCGGCTCCCATGCACTGTTGAAAGCACAAGTGTTCCCTAGGTGGTTTTGGTAATTAATGTAAACATATCTCTTGTTGGACTAACACTTTCATCTAGCATGTTTCAGATAAGTTCAACAATGGAGTGGCATGGACTAAAGGATGTGGGAACTCCTTCAAGATGCTAAGGACAAAAGATTGGCTCAAGCCTCAAGCTCAAGACTCTTCATTTTACATTTTAGTGGTCCAAGATCACATTGAGTCTATAGGAAAGCCAATACTATCAAGGAGGGATGAGGTGTTGCTTAATGAGCCTCTTGCTTCGTGTGCTTTGTGATATGCTCCAAAACCCTCAGCTACTTTCCCACTTCCACAAATGACCTAAAACCTAAAGCCAAAAGCGGTCACACCGATTCTTCCTATCCGGAGCCACCGATTCCAAAAGTCATAGCCACTGCCACAAACCCTAATCAAATCGGTCTTACCGATAGGGATCTCGGTCTCACCGAGATGGGATTGTAATCTCTCTGTGTATGTCCATTACCAAAATCGGTCTTACCGAGTTTGAGCAATCGGTACTACTGAGATTACAATGCAAACTCTCTGGATAACTTATTACCAAAATCGGTCCCACCGAGTTTGAGTAATCGGTCCCACCGTGTTTGCCTGACCAACTCTCTGGAAAGCTTATTACCAAAATCGGTCATACCGAGTTTGTGTAATCGGTCTTACCGAGATTACGTTATGCCCTAACCCTAACCGAATCGGTCTCACATTTCGGTCCCACCGAAAACCCTAACGGTCACATTATTTGCTAAATCGGTCCGACCGAGTTTAACGATTTGGTCCCACCGAGTTTGGTAGATTGTGTGTAACGGTTAGATTTTGTGTGGAGGCTATATATACCCCTCCACCTCCTCTTCATTCGTGGAGAGAGCCATCAGACTGACCTTACACTTCCAGCATACATTTTCTGAGAGAGAACTACCTACTAATGTGTTGAGGCCAAGATATTCCATTTCTACCATATGAATCTTGATCTCTAGCCTTTCCCAAGTTGCTTTCCACTCAAATCTTCTTTCCACCAGATCCAAATCCTATGAGAGAGAGTTGAGTGTTGGGAAGACTATCATTTGAAGCACAAGAGCAAGGAGTTCATCATCAACGCACCATTTGTTACTTCTTGGAGAGTGGTGTCTCCTAGATTGGCTATGTGTCACTTGGGAGCCTCCAACAAGATTGTGGAGTTGAACCAAGGAGTTTGTAAGGGCAAGGAGATCGCCTACTTCGTGAAGGTCTACCGCTAGTGAGGCAAGTCCTTCGTGGGCGACGGCCATGGTGGGATAGACAAGGTTGCTTCTTCGTGTACCCTTCGTGGGTGGAGCCCTCCGTGGACTTGCGCAACCGTTACCCTTCGTGGGTTGAAGTCTCCATCAACGTGGATGTACGATAGCACCACCTATCGGAACCACGCCAAAAACATCCGTGCCTCCAATTGCGTTTGAATCCTCCAAACCTTTCCCTTTACTTTCTTGCAAGTTGCATGCTTTACTTTCCGCTACCCATATACTCTTGCATGCTTGCTTGATATGTATTGTGAATGTTAAACTTGTGCCCAAACTCCACTTAAACTTAAAGAAACTTAAAAACTGCAACTTTGGTACTTAGTGTCTAATCCCCCCCTCTAGACACCTCTTCTCAAGGTCCTACAAGTGGTATCAGAGCATTGGTCTCCATTGCTTTGGTTTAATCACCATTGGAGGAAGATGGATGAGTCTACTATTGGGAGTCTTAGACATAGAGTGCCTATTCTTGATGGAGAGTATTTTCATGAGTGGAAAAATGAGATGCTAGTTATTTTCAGTCAATATCATTTTAACAAGTACATTGCTAGCCCTTGTGCACCTTATGTTGATCCTATGCATCCTACCCATGATGAGTCAATTGACATGATTAGGAATCTTAGAACTGCCGAACTTATCATTAGAGGATTGCCTAGAAACTGGATTGGATGCTTGCCTACTCTTAAGTGTGCCTACACCATATGGAAATTTCTTGAGGAACGATTTCCAGATTATTCCTTGAAAAATCTTGATGAAATTCTCCATAAGTCTATTGCCTTGAGTAAGATGAATACTAGTGATCCTATGTTTGGTGATCGTCTATTTGAGCTTACTAACCTTATGCGTGCCAGGAAATGTTGGTATTATTAGTGATATTATTTCCGAAGCTATAAAAATTCATAAGCAAGATTATTGTCAAACTCATTCTAATGAATCACCCTCTCTAGGACTTGATCCACCACATGACGATGTTGAACATGGACACTATGATGAGGATGATGATAGTGACTTCGATCTTGATGATGCAATGAGACATTTTGGTCTTATGGCAAATCTTCGGGGATATATGTCAGGAGGAAAGGAATGGGTTCTTGATAGTGGATGTACCGATCACATGACCGGAGATAAAGACATGTTTCGTGAGCTTGCTGATAATGATAGTCCTTGAAAGTATGTCACTTTCGGTGACAACTCAAAGGGTAAGGTGGTTGGCCTCGATAAGGTGGCCATATCACATGATAGCTCCATAAAAAATGTCATGTTCATTGAATCCCTTGGATACAACTTACTTTCAGTATCTAGACTTGCTGATTTCGGTTTCAATGTCCTATTTACTGAAGTAGACTGCCAAGTGTTTCATCGAGATAATCATAAAATGGTCTTCACCGGCGTGCGTAGAGGTGATCTATACATTGTTGATTTCACTAAAAAGGCTCAACCTAAAACTTGCTTCATTGCTAAATCCTCAAAAGGTTGTCTGTGGCATAGACAATTAGGTCATGTTGGTATGCGAAACCTTGACAAGCTTATCAAAGGAAATCATATCCTTGGAGTTAACGATGTCATATTTGATAAGGATAGACTTTGCAGCGCTTGTCAGGCAGGTAAACAGGTTGGAGGAAGGCATCCCGTGAAGAACATCATGACTACAAGGAGGCCACTCGAGCTACTCCACATGGATCTCTTTGGTCCCAACTCTTACAAGAGTCTCGGTGGAAATTCTTTTGGTCTAGTTATAGTTGATGATTTTTGAAGATTTACGTGGGTGTTCTTTCTCGATGATAAATCGCAGGTCGAAAAGATATTCAAAAACTTCGCAAGGAAGGCTCAAAATCAATTTGAAGTGAAGATCAAGAAGGTTCGTAGCGACAACGGAACGGAGTTCAAGAACGCAAACGTGGACACCCTTCTTAACGAAGAAGGGATTTCACACGAGTTCTCGGCTACGTACACACCGCAACAAAACGGAGTTGTTGAGAGGAAGAACCGGACGCACATCGAAATGGCAAGAACGATGCTTGATGAGTACAAGACGCCGAAGCACTTTTGGGCAGAAGCGGTTGAGACAGCGTGTCATGCAACAAATCGCTTGTATCTTCACAAGCTACTCGGCAAGACGGCATACGAGCTCCTCACCGGTAACAAACCCCAAGTTGGATACTTTCGAGTATTTGGCTCAAAGTGCTACATTCCTGATAAGCATCGTCGCTCTAAATTTGCTCCTAAATCTCATGAAGGTTTCCTACTAGGTTATGGCTCAAACTCTCACACTTACCGTGTGTACAACAATTTCACCCGAAAGGTTGAAGAGACGGTAGATGTGAAGTTTGATGAATCTAACGGCTCGCAAGTAGAGCAATTGCCAAATGATGTAGGTGACAAAGATCCTTCGGAAGCAATTCAAGACTTGGCTATTGGCAAAGTTCGTCCAACGGAGGTGAATGAGAGTACCTCGTCCGTCCAAGTGGAAGCTTCTACTTCACAACAAGGTGAACCAAGAGTTGATACGGAAGCATCCACAAGCGGGACACACCAAGATGAAGAAAATGATGAAGTTCATCAAGATGAACGTCAACAACCTCCTTCTCCACCACGACGAGAGAACGACAACGCCAACAATGAAGAAGGCCAAGAAGAAGAAGAACAAGATGAAGAAGATGTTCAATGAATACCCAAGCAAAAGCTTTCACGAGTTCGAGCAAGAGTTGCTAAAGATCATCCCATCGAGCAAATCTACAATGACATTCAAACCGGGAGAATCACTCGCTCTAAAACTCGTTTAGCTAACTTTTGTGAAAACTATTGTTTCATCTCTAGCATTGAACCTATGAAGGTCGAAGAAGCATTGGAAGATCAGAATTGGATAAATGCTATGCATGAAGAGCTACATAACTTTGAGAGGAATCAAGTTTGGACATTGGTTGAGAAGCCCGACAACAACCACAACGTCATTGGTACCAAATGGGTGTTTCACAACAAGCAAGATGAAGATGGACAAGTAGTTCGCAACAAAGCACGTCTCGTCGCCCAAGGCTACACACAAGTCGAAGGTATCGACTATGGTGAGACTTACGCCCCCGTTGCTAGACTTGAATCCATTCGTATCTTACTTGCCTATGCTAATCATCATGATATTACCTTGTACCAAATGGACATTAAAAGTGCTTTTCTAAATAGTGAAATAGAGGAGGAAGTTTATGTTAAGCAACCTCCCAGCTTTGTCAATCCTAAGAAACCCAATCATGTTTACAAACTTCACAAAGCTCTTTATGGTCTTAAACAAGCTCCTAGAGCTTGGTATAAATGCTTGACCAAGTTCCTTATTGAAAAAGGCTTTGAAATTGGGAAAATTGATTCTACTCTTTTTACTAAAAGGGTTAATGGAGAACTACTTGTGTGCCAAATCTATGTTGATGATATTATATTTGGTTCGACTAACCCTCATTTTAGTGAAAAGTTTGGAAGCTAATGTCGGAGAAGTTTGAGATGTCTATGATGAGTGAACTCAAATTCTTTCTTGGGTTGTAAATCAAGCAAACTAAGGAAGGTACCATTGTTTCTCAAACAAAGTACACCAAGGACTTATTCAAGAAGTTCAATATGCAAGAATGCAAAGGTATGTCTACACCCATGCCTACTAGTGGACATAATGGCTTGACCAAAGATGGTGAACCGGTTGATCAAAAGGTTTATCGCTCTATGACTGGTTCATTGTTATATCTATGTGCTTCACGTCCCGATATCATGCTAAGTGTGTGCATGTGTGCACGATATCAAGCTGCCCGTAAGGAATGTCATCTTAAGGCCGTGAAAACGATAGTGAGATACTTAATCCATACACCAAACTTTGGCATTTGGTATCCTAAGAGGGCTTCTTTCGATCTTGTTGGCTATTCCGACTCGGACTATGCCGGAGATAAGGTTGATAGAAAGTCCACCTCGGGTACTTGTCAATTTCTTGGTAGATCTCTTGTGTCTTGGTCCTCCAAGAAACAAAACTCGGTATCCTTATCCACTGCCGAAGCTGAATATATTGCCGCTGGTTCATGTTGTGCTCAATTACTTTGGATGACCCAAACTCTTAAGGATTATGGGATATATGTGAGACATGTTCCATTGCTTTGTGACAATGAAAGTGCTATCAAAATTGGTCATAATCATGTGCAACATTCTCGAACTAAGCATATTGAAGTTCGTCATCATTTCATTCGAGATCATGTTGCTAAGGGTGACATTGATCTTAAACATGTTCGCACCGAAAAGCAATTAGCGGATATATTCACTAAACCTCTTGATGAGAAAGTGTTTTGCAGGTTAAGAGGAGAATTAAACATCATTGATGCTTCAAACTTGGAGTAGAAACTCCATTGGATACATGCAAGACCTGAGCATATGACTAATCCTTGATATTTCTCTTATGATGACAATCTTATGTCTCGGATGTATTTGTATCTTGCATGTTATCTAACCCATGTAGGTACTTGGTGGAATCACATTCCATGAGATTGTAATCTACTCATATCTTGAGCAATCTCTACATCACCAAGACTCTACACTATTGTGGTTGAATACAAGGAAGCACGGAACCACTCAAACATATCCTTTGACAAAATTGGATACACAAGTGCTCTTCCTTGCAAGAACTAACCCATGTAGGAAGATGGACTCAAATTCCAAGTGGTGCTCCAATTCTTGATGAGCTACATCAACCTTGCACAACCCACACAAGTGCAACTACATGGACAACACCACCAACCAAGGTATGTCATTTCATCTTAGAGAAGCTTTACTCCAAGTCATGAGCTAAAGCAACTCGACAAGATGTGAATACATCAAGACGCTTAAACAAAAAATGGCAACCCCATTTTGAGCTTAAACGATGAGTATGACCTATGATCAAGTGATCTCATTTGACTCCTAAGTCAATATACTCTAACATAGGTGACTTCGTCGCCGACCATCTCTAGATGAAGTTCTCTTGTGTTCTTTTCTGTGCTTTTGCATTTGTCATGTGCATATTTGTTTCCCCTTAAAAAAGCTTCATCTAGATTTATTTTTGTTTGCTCTGCATTTTCTGCATTCCAATTCATTGCACATCTTTCAGTAAATTCCTTGCAAATCTTTGTGAGATCTTACTAGTCTAGTGAGCTGAGGTGACAAGTGTTTTCTCTGCGATGAACTCGGTTTCACCGATTTGTTATTTTCGGCCCAACCAAATCCTTTCGGTCCAACCGTAGCAACTCACTCGGTGCCACCGATTTCATAACAGGAAAATCAGTTTGCCACATAATTCTGTGTTTCTTCTGATCCAGCTCCACTCAATGAATCTTGTCCTCTACAAGCATCACATTTTTATCATTGCTTTGTTCTGTGTCTCAAGGACCAAACTCATTCGACAGATTCCAGAAGACCCTTCTTGGAAATTGATGTCAAAGGGGGAGAGAGAGAACATCAAAGCTTATCATTTGAAGAGAGAGAGAGCATCAAAGCTTTTCGCCTTCTTGAGGGAGAGAGATATCCTCTCCTAAAGGGGGAGAGACCCTCAAAGGGAAGAGAGAGATCTCCAGGGGGAGAGAATACTTAAGTAGAAAGTATTTCTCAAGGATCCCAGATTCTTGGTGTTCAAGAGGAAAGATGTCCACATGTCTTCCTGAGGGGAGAAACATGTTCATATGTTCTGTTGTGCCTATTTGCATTAGCATGCATCAGCTCTGATCATCATTCATATCTTTCAGCTCTGTGTTCTTTCAGCTCTGATTTTCTGTTCCCTATCTTCTCCCAGTATCCCATGTTAGATTCAGGGGGAGCAAGACATCTAAGGGAAAGAAATCATTTAAATTCATTGCATATCCTTACTCTTGGGGACATGTCTAATCCAATGTGGTACTTAGTACTCACTCTCTACATGTCATCCCAGTCTTGGTATTCTTGTGGTTTCTTCTGTTTGCTCTGGCTAGTAGATGCATCTGTGTTATCTAACCTTGTTTACACAGGTTCATTTCATCCTAAGACAACTCAAGACTACAAGGTAATTATATGCATCACAATCATGTGTATGATGAATTCTTGCTGATGTACATATTGTTTGCAAGAAGGACTCATGAGCATGAAGGTACTTTCTTCAACATTCTTTGCTCTGATGCATATGGCCAAGATACATGTAACACATTGCCTGCTCTATCATGTTTATGCTCTCACATGCTCTTACATCCCATATTCACATGATTGCATACATGTAGGGGGAGTCTATGTTTGTTACATGTCTTTTCAAAGCTTTACTTGCTACTCTTTATATCTTTATCTAAAGCATTGATGTATGTTGCCATCAATTACCAAAAAGGGGGAGATTGAAATCACAAGTGCTCCCTAGGTGGTTTTGGTAATTAATGTCAACATATCTCTTGTTGGACTAACACTTTTATCTAGCATGTTTCAGATAAGTTCAACAATGGAGTAGCATGGACTAAAGGATGTGGGAACTCCTTCAAGATGCTAAGGACAAAAGATTGGCTCAAGCCTCAAGCTCAAGACTCTTCATTTTACATTTTAGTGGTCCAAGATCACATTGAGTCTATAGGAAAGCCAATACTATCAAGGAGGGATGAGGTGTTGCTTAATGAGCCTCTTGCTTCATGTGCTTTGTGATATGCTCCAAAACCCTCAGCTACTTTCCCACTTCCAAAAATGACCTAAAACCTAAAGCCAAAATCAGTCACACCGATTCTTCTTATCCGGCGCCACCGATTCCAAAAGTCATAGCCACTGCCACAAACCCTAAGCAAATCGGTCTTACCGATAGGGATCTCGGTCTCATCGAGATGGGATTGTAATCTCTCTGTGTATGTCCATTACCAAAATTGGTCTTACCGAGTTTGAGCAATCGGTACTACCGAGATTACAATGCAAACTCTCTGGATAACTTATTACCAAAATCGGTCCCACCGAGTTTGAGTAATCGGTCCCACTGAGTTTTCCTGACCAACTCTCTGGAAAGCTTATTACCAAAATCGGTCATACCAAGTTTGTGTAATCGGTCTTACCGAGATTACGTTATGCCCTGATGTCTACTACACAACCTTCTTCTTGTAGACGTTGTTGGGCCTGCAAGTGCACAGGTTTGTAGGACAGTAGCAAATTTCTCTCAAGTGGACGACCTAAGGTTTATCAATCCGTAGGAGGCGTAGGATTAAGATGGTCTCTCTCAAGCAACCCTGCAACCAATAACAAAAAGTCTCTTGTGTCCCCAACACACCCAATACAATGGTAAATTGTATAGGTGCACTAGTTCGCGAAGAGATGGTGATACAAGTGCAAAATACATAGTCGATATAGGTGTTTGTAATCTGAAATAATAAAAACAGCAAGGTAACAAGCGGTAAAAGTGAGCGTAAACGGTATTGCAATGATAGGAAACAAGGCCTAGGGTTCATACTTTCACTAGTGCAAGTTCTCTTGACAATAATAACATAGATAGAACATATGACAAGCCCTCAACATGCAACAAAGAGTCACTCCAAAGACACTAATAGCGGAGAACAAACGTAGAGATTATGGTCGGGTACGAAACCACCACAAAGCTATTCTTTCGGATCGATCTATAAAAGAGTTCGTACTATAATAACACCTTAAGATACAAATCAACCAAAACCCTAATGTCACCTAGATACTCCATTGTCACCTCAAATATCCGTGGGCATGATTATACGATATGCATCACACAATCTCAGATTCATCCAACCAACATAAAAGTACTTCAAAGAGTACCCCAAAGTTTCTACCGGAGAGTCAAGAACGTGTGCCAACCCCTATGCATAGGTTCCCAAGTGTCACGAAACCCGCAAGTTGATCACCAAAACATACATCAAGTGGATCAATAGAATAACCCATTGTCACCACGGTTATCCCACGCAAGACATACATCAAGTGTTCATAAAAGACTCAATCCAATAAGATGACTTCAAAAGGGGAAACTCAATTCATCACAAGAGAGTAGAGGGGGAGAAACATCATAAGATCCAACTACAATAGCAAAGCTCGGGATACATCAAGATCGTGCCATAGAGGAACACGAAAGAGAACACGAGAGAGAGAGAGAGAGAGATCAAACACATAGCTACTGGTACATACCCTCAGCCAAGAGGGTGAACTACTCCCTCCTCGTCATGGATAGCGCCGGGATGATGAAGATGGCCTCCGGTGATGGGATCCCCCTCCGGCAGGGTGCCGGAACAGGGTCCCGATTGGTTTTTGGTGGCTACAGAGGCTTGCGGCGGCGGAACTCCCGATCTATCTTCTTTTCTGGAAGTTTTAGGGTACGTAGGTATATATGGGTGCAGGGGGTACGTCGGTGGACCTCCGGGGGGCTCACCAGGTAGGGGGGCGCGCCCAGGGGGGATGGTGCGCCCAGGGGGGATGGCGCGCCCCCCACCCTCGTTGGCAGCCCGGGGATCCCCTGACGTGCACTCCAAGCCCATCTGGTTGGTTTCCTTCCAAAATTAACTTCTCCAGTTGATTTCGTTCCGTTTTGACTCCGTCTGATATTCCTTTTCCTCGAAACACGGAAATAGGCATAAAACAGCAAATCTGGGCTGGGCCTCCGGTTAATAGGTTAGTCCCAAAAATAATATAAAAGTGGATAATAAAGCCCAATATTGCCTAAAACAGTAGATAAAGTAGCATGGAGCAATCAAAAATTATAGATACGTTGGAGACGTATCAAGCATCCCCAAGCTTAATTCCTGCTCCTCCTCAAGTAGGTAAATGATAAAAAAGAATTTTTGATGCGGAGTGATATTTTGGCATCATTTCAATGTAAATCTTCTTAATCATGGCATGAATATTCAGATCCGAAAGATTCAAGATAAAAGTTCATATTGACATAAAAATAATAATACTTCAAGCATACTAATCAAGCAATTATGTCATCTCAAAATAACATGGCCAAAGAAAGTTCGTCCCTACAAAATCATATAGTTAGGCCATGCTTCATTTTTGTCACACAAAGATGTTCCCAACTTCTATACCCCCGATGACAAGCCAAGCAATTGTTTCATACTTTTTAACGCGCTTTAGCTTTTTCAACCCTCACGCAATATATGAGCGCAAGCCATGGATATAGCACTATAGGTGGAATAGAATATGATGATGGGATTGTGTGGAGAAGACAAAAAAGGAGAAAGTCTCATATTGACGAGGATAATCAGCGGGCTATGGAGATGCCCATCAATTGATGTCAACATGAGGAGTAGGGATTGCCATGCAACGGATGCACTAGAGCTATGAATGCTCAACAAAAGAAAACTAGTGGGTGTGCATCCAACTTGCTTGCTCATGAAGACCTAGGGCACTTGAGGAAGCCCATCGTAGGAATATACAAGCCAAGTTCTATAATGAAAAATTCCCACTAGTATGAACAAGACAATATATGAGACTCACTATATGAAAAACATGGTGCTACTTTGAAGCACAAATATATGAGACTCACTACATGAAGAACAAGGTGCTACTTTGAAGCACAAGTGTGGTAAAAGGATAGTAACATTGTCCCTTCTCTCTTTTTCTCTAATTTTTTACGGCCTTCTCTTTTTTTTCATTTGGCCTTTCTCTTTTTTTATTTGGGCTTCCTTGGCCTCTTTTTTTTATTTTGGGATTCTTTGGCCACTTTTATTTTTTTCGTCCGGAGTCTCATCCCGACTTGTGGGGGAATCATAGTCTCCAGCATCCTTTCCTCACTTTGGACAATGCTCTAATAATGATGATCATCACACTTTTATTTTCCTTACAACTCAACAATTACAACTCGAAACTAGAACAAGATATGACTCTATATGAATGCCTCCGGCGGTGTACCAGGATAGTGCAATGAATCAAGAGTGACATGTATGAAAAATAATGCATGGTGGCTTTGCCAAAAATACGATGTCAACTACAAGATCATGCAATGGCAATATGACAAAAGTAAAGTATGTCATGATGAACAGAACGGTGGAAAGTTGCATGGCAATATATCTCGGAATGGCTATGGAAATGCCATAATAAGTAGGTATGGTGGCTGTTTTGAGGAAGATATAAGGAGGTTTATGTGTGAAAGAGCGTATCATATCACGGGGTTTGGATGCACCGGCGAAGTTTGCACCAACTCTCAATGTGAGAAAGGGAAATGCACGGTACCGAAGAGGCTAGCAAATGCGGAAAAAAAGTGCGTATAATCCATGGACTCAACATTAGTCAAAAGAACTCATATACTTATTGCAAAAATTTAGAAGCCATAAAAATCAAGTACTACACACAATGCTCCTAGGGGGATAGATTGGTAGGAAAAGACCATCGCTCGTCCCCGACCGCCACTCATAAGGATGCACAAGCCAGGTACACTTCATGCTTCAAATTTGTTACACAACTTTGCCCATACGTGCATGCTACGGGACTTGCAAACTTCAACACAAGTATTTCTCAAATTCACAACTACTCAACTAGCACGACTTTGATATTATTACCTCCATATCCCAAAACAATTATTAAGCATTAAATTTATCTTAGTATTCAATTCACTCAAAAGAAAGTTTCATATATCTTGAACACCAAGTATATTAACATTAAGCAAACTACCATGCTATTAATGACTCTCGAAATAATATAAGTGAAGCATGAGAGATCAATAGTTTCTTTAAAACAAATCTACCACCGTGCTCTAAAAGATATAAGTGAAGCACTAGAGCAAAAACTATCAAGCTCAAAAGATATAAGTGAAGCACATAGAGTATTCTAACAAATTCCAATTCATGTAAGGCTCTCTCGTTAAAGAATTTCAGATCTTGATACTTTATTCAAACAGCAAGCAAAGCTAAAGGAAACTACAATGCAAGGATAGCACAACTCATGTGAAGAAGCAAAACTTAGGCTCAACCAATACTAATCGATAGTTGTTGAAGAAGAAAGGTGGGATGCCTACCGGGGCATCCCCAAGCTTACATGCTTGAGACTTCTTGAAATATTATCTTGGGGTGCCTTGGGAATCCCCAAGCTTGAACTTTTGTGTCTCCTTAATTCATCTCATATCATGGTTTCTCTTTTTATCAAAAGCTTCATTCACAACAAACTCAACAAGAACTCGTGAGATAGGTTAGTATAAACCAATGCAAAACCTTATCATTTTCTACTGTAACAAATCACTAAAATTATTATTCAACATTTAATAATAAATGCCTCTGTATATTTAATACTCCTATCCTCAAATAGAATCATTAAACAAGCAAACATACGCAAACGATGCACCATAACAGCAATCTGTCAAAACAGTACAGTCTGTAAAGAATGCAGGAGTATCAATACTTCCCTAACTCCAAAAATTATGAACTAAAATTCCCACTGTAATAAATTTATCAGAGCTCAATGTGCAAAAAGATTCAACGTTAGACCATGCTCTGACTTTTCTAGGGAATTTTTGCAACAGCGGTAAACTTTCTGTTTTTCAAACAGCAACATGTATACTAGCAAAATAAGCATGGTAAAGGCTATCCTTGACTTCTTTATTGAAACTAAAGATGCAAAACATTAATCTAAACAACAGCAAGCAAAAACTAACAAAATAAATAGACGCTCCAAGCAAAACACATATCATGTGGCGAATAAAAATATAGCTCCAAGTAAAGTTACCGACGAACGAAGACGAAAGAGGGGATGCCTTCGGGGGCATCCCCAAGCTTAGTTGCTTGGTTGTCCTTGAATATTAACTTGGGGTGCCTTGGGAATCCCCAAGCTTAGGCTCTTTCCACTCCTTATTCCATTGTGCATCGAATCGTTACCCAAAACTTGAAAACTTCAACCACACAAAACTCAAAAAAAAAAAAACTCGTAAGCTCCGTTAGTATAAGAAAATAAAAACACCACTTAGGTACTGTAATGAACTCATTCTAAATTCATATTGGTGTAATATCTACTGTACTCCAACTTATCTATGGTTCATACCCTCCGATACTACTCATAGATTCATCAAAATAAGCAAACAACACATAGAAAACAGAATCTGTCAAAAACAGAACAGTCTGTAGTAATCTATATAAAACGTATACTTATGGAACCCCAAAAATTATGAAATAAATTGCTGGACCTGAGAAATTTTCCTATTAATCATCTGCAAAAAGAATCAACCTAAAATCACTCTCCAGTAAAAAATGGCAGCTAACCTCGTGAGCACTAAAGTTTCTGTTTTTCACAGCAAGATCACATAAACTTCACCCAAGTCTTCCCAAAGGTTCTACTTGGCACTTTATTGAAACAAAAGCTATAAAACATGATTACTACGGTAGCATAATCATGTGGACACACAAAAACAGTAAGGATAAATATTGGGTTGTCTCCCAACAAGCGCTTTTCTTTAATGCCTTTTAGCTAGGCATGATGATGACAATGATGCTCACATAAAAGATAAGAATTGAAACATAATGGGAGCATCATGAAGCATATGACTAGCACTTTTAAGTCTAACCCACTTACTATGCATAGGTATTTTGTGAGCAAACAACTTAAGGGAAAAAGGATTAACTAGCATAGGAAGGTAAAACAAGCATAGCTTCAAAATTTTCAACACATAGAGAGGAAACTTGACATTATTGCAATTCCTACAAGCATATATTCCTCCCTCATAATAATTTTTAGTAGCATCATGAATGAATTCAACAATATAACCAGCACCTAAAGCATTCTTTTCATGATCTACTAGCATAGAAAATTTACTACTCTCCACATAAGCAAAGTTCTTCTCATGAATAATAGTGGGAGTATCATAAAAGACTTGAACACTAAAAATTGTTTCCACATTAAAAGAGTAATGTTCAGAAAAAGGGTAATCATAATCATGACAAGATTTGTAATATAATCATTACTACTTTTTATAGCATAAGTTTTGTCACAATAATCATCATAAGTAGCAACTTCGTTCTCATCATAATCGATTGAAACCTCTCCCAAGATAGTGGAATCACTAAATAAAGTTGACACTCTTCCAAACCCACTTTCATAAATATAGTCATCATAGGTAGAAGGCATGCTATCATCATAACTACTTTGCATATCAAAACTTGAGAGGCTAAAAATATCATCATTATTAAACATAGCATCCCCAAGCTTGGGACAAACATTAATTGCAGCAAATATATTCTCAAATATGTCATCCTCATCAAACATAGCTTCCCCAAGCTTAGGCCTTTTCATATCATAAGCATAATCACTCTCATCATTAAAAATATTGATAGCACCAACAGTATAGCAATTATCATCATCACAAGTAGTAGTAGGAGCAACATCAGTTGGGAGGGATACCGTTTTACCTTTGTTGCTCCTTCTTTTATTTTTCTTCTTCACATTATGTGTAGGTTCAACCTTCCTCTTTGAGCTCCTTATTGATGAAATTGGTTGAATAGAAAGCTCCTCCTTGTTACCTGATTCATCATAAGAAATAATAGGAGGATATTGGGAAGTCTCTTCCCTTTCATTAGTATTCTCTTCATCTTCTATTTGTTTTATTTTCTTTATGTAATTGGCAATATAAGGGTTTTCAATGCAATTCACCGCACAATACATATAAATCTTTTCTAGATCAAAATCAAGAATTTTATCAAGACTAAATTTTGGAATACCCTCAGTTATACGTTTCATTTCTTCATAGCCCAAAAGAAGGCTAAGTTCTTTATGACGCTCAAGGGTAATCAAATTATCACAATATTTGGAAACGACTTGATCATGAAACAAATAGCATTGGAGCTTTAAATGACCATGTTCATTGCAAAGTTCACAAGGGGCGCGAAAAATATTGAATCTTTCAGCACATTCATCTAGCTCTTCTTGCAACAATTTGGTTTCTAAGTACTTATGCCTCTTGCAATAAATATCTTCTCTATTTGGTGTGTTCATGCAAACATGCACTCCACAAAAGTTGACATGATCATAAGAGATATTTTCATCATAACTAGTGCAATCATCATTAGCATCATGGATATTCAAAGAATTCGTACTAACAACATTGCAATCATGCTCGTCATTCAAAGATTTAGTGCCAAACAATTTAGAGATTTCTTCTTCTAGCACTTGAGCACAATTATCCTTTCCATCATACTCACGAAAGATATTAAAAGGGTGAAGCGTTTGAGACAAACTTAATTCCATTTTTTTTGTAGTTTTCTTTTATAGACTAGACTAGTGCTAAAACAAGAAACAAAAAGATTCAATTGCAAGATCTAAAGATATACCTTCACTTACCTAGCCTCCCTAGTAATGGCGCCAGAAAAGAGCTTGATGTCTACTACACAACCTTCTTCTTGTAGACGTTGTTGGGCCTGCAAGTGCACAGGTTTGTAGGACAGTAGCAAATTTCCCTCAAGTGGATGACCTAAGGTTTATCAATCCGTAGGAGGCGTAGGATGAAGATGGTCTCTCTCAAGCAACCCTGCAACCAAATAACAAAAAGTCTCTTGTGTCCCCAACACACCCAATACAATGGTAAATTGTATAGGTGCACTAGTTCGGCGAAGAGATGGTGATACAAGTGCAAAATAGATAGTAGATATAGGTTTTTGTACTCTGAAATAATAAAAACAGCAAGGTAACAAGCGGTAAAAGTGAGCGTAAACGGTATTGCAATGATAGGAAACAAGGCCTAGGGTTCATACTTTCGCTAGTGCAAGTTCTCTCAACAATAATAACATAGATAGAACATATGACAAGCCCTCAACATGCAACAAAGAGTCACTCCAAAGACACTAATAGCGGAGAACAAACGTAGAGATTATGGTCGGGTACGAAACCACCACAAAGCTATTCTTTCTGATCGATCTATAAAAGAGTTCGTACTAGAATAACACCTTAAGATACAAATCAACCAAAACCCTAATGTCACCTAGATACTCCATTGTCACCTCAAGTATCCGTGGGCATGATTATACGATATGCATCACACAATCTCAGATTCATCCAACCAACATAAAAGTACTTCAAAGAGTACCCCAAAGTTTCTACCGGAGAGTCAAGAACGTGTGCCAACCCCTATGCATAGGTTCCCAAGTGTCACGAAACCCGCAAGTTGATCACCAAAACATACATCAAGTGGATCAATAGAATAACCCATTGTCACCACGGTTATCCCACGCAAGACATACATCAAGTGTTCATAAAAGACTCAATCCAATAAGATGACTTCAAAAGGGGAAACTCAATTCATCACAAGAGAGTAGAGGGGGAGAAACATCATAAGATCCAACTACAATAGCAAAGCTCGGGATACATCAAGATCGTGCCATAGAGGAACACGAAAGAGAACACGAGAGAGAGAGAGATCAAACACATAGCTACTGGTACATACCCTCAGCCCCGAGGGTGAACTACTCCCTCCTCGTCATGAATAGCGCCGAGATGATGAAGATGGCCTCCGGTGATGGGATCCCCCTCCGGCAGGGTGCCGAAACAGGGTCCCGATTGGTTTTTGGTGGCTACAGAGGCTTGCGGCGGCGGAACTCCCGATATATCTTCTTTTCTGGAAGTTTTAGGGTACGTAGGTATATATGGGTGCAGGGGGTACATCGGTGGACCTCCGGGGGGCTCACGAGGTAGGGAGGCGCGCCCAGGGGGGAGGGCGCGCCCCCCACCCTCGTGGGCAGCCCGGGGATCCCCTGACGTGCACTCCAAGCCCATCTAGTTGGTTTGCTTCCAAAATTAACTTCTCCAGTTGATTTCGTTCCGTTTTGACTCCGTTTGATATTCCTTTTCCTGGAAACACTGAAATAGGCATAAAACAGCAAATCTGGGCTAGGCCTCCGGTTAATAGGTTAGTCCCAAAAATAATATAAAAGTGGATAATAAAGCCCAATATTGCCTAAAACAGTAGATAAAGTAGCATGGAGCAATCAAAAATTATAGATACGTTGGAGATGTATCATGCCCTAACCCTAACCGAATCGGTCTCACCGAGTTGCATTTCGGTCCCACCGAAAACCCTAACGGTCACATTATTTGCTAAATCGGTCCAACCCGAGTTTAACGATTCGGTCCCACCGAGTTTGGTAGATTGTGTGTAACGGTTAGATTTTGTGTGGAGGCTATATATACCCCTCCACCTCCTCTTTATTCATGGAGAGAGCCATCAGACTGAACCTACACTTCCAGCATACATTTTCTGCGAGAGAACTACCTACTCATGTGTTGAGGCCAAGATATTCCATTCCTACCATATGAATCTTGATCTCTAGCCTTCCCCAAGTTGCTTTCCACTCAAATATTCTTTCCACCAGATCCAAATCCTATGAGAGAGAGTTGAGTGTTGGGGAGACTATCATTTGAAGCACAAGAGCAAGGAGTTCATCATCAACGCACCATTTGTTACTTCTTGGAGAGTGGTGTCTCCTAGATTGGCTGGGTGTCACTTGGGAGCCTCCGACAAGATTTTGGAGTTGAACCAAGGAGTTTGTAAGGGCAAGGAGATCGCCTACTTCGTGAATATCTACCGCTAGTGAGGTAAGTCCTTCGTGGGCGACGGCCATGGTGGGATAGACAAGGTTGCTTCTTCGTGGACCCTTCGTGGGTGGAGCCCTTCGTGGACTCGCGCAACCATTACCCTTCGTGGGTTGAAGTCTCCATCAACGTGGATGTACGATAGCACCACCTATCGGAACCACGCCAAAAACATCCGTGTCTCCAATTGCGTTTGAATCCTCCAAACCCTTCCCTTTACTTTCTTGCAAGTTGCATGCTTTACTTTCCGCTGCCCATATACTCTTGCATGCTTGCTTGATATGTATTGTGAATGTTAAACTTGTGCCCAAACTCCACTTAAACTTAAAGAAACTTAAAAACTGCAATTTTGGTACTTAGTGTCTAATCCCCCTCCCCCCCCCCCTCTAGACACCTCTTCTCAAGGTCCTACAACTGTGATGGTACCCTTATGACCCGGCATCTTGAGCTTCAAATAAACATAACACGGTCATGCCATGAACTTGGCATAATCCAGCCGTCCAAATAGGGCGTGATACGGGCTCTTGATTTTGACCACTTCAAAAGTTAACTTCTCAGCCCTGGAATCATGTTCATCTCCAAAGGCCACTTCCAGCTCAATCTTACCCACTGTGTATGCCAACTTACCAGGAACCACTCCATGAAAAACAATGTTGGAAGTCTTGAGATTCTTATCAGTCAGACCCATGCAACGAAAGGTCTCATAGTAGAGGATGTTGATGCTACTGCCTCCATCCATGAGTACCTTAGTGAATTTATATCCACCAACCTGAGGGGCCACCACCAAGGCCAGGTGACCTGGATTGTCAACCCGGGGAGGGTGATCCTCCCTACTCCATAGAATAGGCTGCTCAGACCATCTCAAATAACGAGGAACTGCTGGCTCAACAGCGTTGACAGCCCTCTTATGAAGCTTCTGGTCCCGTTTACACAAACTGGTGGTAAACACATGATATTGTCCACTATTTAGCTGCTTTGGATGACTCTGGTATCCACCCTGCTGCCGCTGCTGCTGACCTCCCTGGCCAGATTGCTGATTATATCCACCTTGATTGCCTTGAGAGTTTGGAAAGTTGGAATTTGAACCGCCACCCGGGCCATGAAAGTCGCTGCCACCTGAGCCGCCGCCCGTCCCATGATTACCGTCGAACATATTGGAATTCTTGAAAGCCTTCATGATCGTGCAGTCCTTCCATAGGTGAGTGGCCGGTTTCTGTGGGGTGTCGTGTCCCAGACAGGGCTCATTCAGCAACTGCTCAAGTGTGGGGCTTGACCCGCCGGACCGAGGGGGTGGCCTTCCCTTACGTCGTTGATTGTTGCCCTCCGCATTGGTGTTAGCCACAAACTCCGAGCTACCATCAGCCTTCCGTTTATTATTGCCTCCTTGATTTGTCGGGTTATGCTAAGGGCCCTTGCTGTTGCCATTCTTTTTTCCCTTCCATGTCTTTTAATCATCAGACTCAGCATCCTTGGTATTGTCAGAGTCGGCGTACTTGACCAAAGCCGCCATCAGCGTACCCATATCATTACAATCGCGCTTGAGCCGCCCTAGCTTCATCTTTAGAGGCAAAAAACGGCAATTTTCCTCCAACATTAAGATTGCAGAGCCGGCATCCATCTTATCAGACGAATGTATTATGGCTTTGACCTGGCGCACCCAATGGGTCGTGGACTCATCTTCCTCCTGCTTGCAATTAGTCAAATCCACAATTGACATGGGTTGCTTACATGTATCCTTGAAGTTTTGAATGAACCGGGCTTTTAACTCTGCCCATGATCCGATGGAATTAGGCGGTAGCCCCTTCAACCAAGTGCGGGCAGTCCCATCCATCATCATGGTGAAGTACTTGGCCATCGCAGTGTCACTGACCTCCAGTAACTCCATAGCCATCTCTTAGCTTTCAATCCATGCCCCAGGCTGTAAGTCGGCCGTATAATTAGGCACCTTCCTAGGTCCTTTGAAATCCTTGGGCAAACGCTCGTTACGTAGAGCAAGCACCAGACAGGGGACACCTCCGGTCCTGGTGGCCACGCCTGCCTCAATAGAAGTCATCGGATAAACCAGAAAAGGCTAGTAAGCCGTCAGCTGAGCCACCTGCTGAGCCGCCCGCTCAGCCTACGTATTATGTCCTGATCCACCAAGTTAAAGGCTGCATTGCACATCGGGTCATGCCCGTCTGGCTGGTTACAGCGCCGGGCGTTGCTTGAAACGGCCACTGGGTCCATGTGCCTACTATAACTCGGGCTCCGGCTTGGACGAGGGGTTGAATGAATTCTGTCCCAGCTATATGAGTACGCCTTCTGTTGTGCTAAAGTCGTCCGAAGAAGTTCTCTGACCCTGCGGGTTTCAACCGCCGTCGGAGAGTCTCCCTCCACCGGGAGAGCCTCCAGTCGTGCCGCCGCAACGATCATGTTCTCCAACGGGTTAGAATAATGACCCGATGGTGTTGGTACATACTAAGGTGGAGCAGTATTCATACGGGGAGGCCCCATCACCTGTGGTTGAACCGGCGTTCCAGCCCCGGGTGCTGCAACCCGGTCTATCTCCGGCTGGTTACTGGGTCCTGCACCGGGTGTATGGAAGAGGTTTCGAGGATCATAAACCGGAGAGAGCCGAGACTGAGTCTTCTGGTATCTTCTCCTCATGAACTCATTGGACGCGTTATGATCCATCGTGAGCCGGAAAGTCTGCGCCTGAATCCACTGAGCCTGAGCGTCCAGAGCCGCCCGCTCTGCGGTCATCCTAACATCTTCCGCTGCCAGATCTTCCTTAGCCTGCACTATATCTAGTTTTAACTGCGCCACTTCCGCATCATGTTGAGCTTGATCCACCGGGTTGACCGCAGCGGTTAACAGAGCGGTCATCTTATCCATGAGATCCATCAGCACCTGAGCCGGCGGGCGCACAGGGCCTCCTGCCCCGGCTGCTGCTGACCCGGATGTTACTGCTGCCGCAGTTGTGGAGTCTTGAATAGGTTCCGTGCCGGCCATGAAGATTCCGACACTGCTCGGAGACTCAAGGAGATCCGGAATACTACTGCCATCGGAACAGCCCCCAAGCCCGCCGTCTTGCAGTTGATACAACGGATCCGTCTCGCCTGTGGACGACTCACCATCAGAATAGATGGCCGTCTCACCGCCAGATGCAGATCCTTCAGAAAGTCCTCCGTGGATGCATGCCACGAAGGCACGCTTCACGGCTGGCAAAGCCCGGGCGGGTCTCGCACGCTGACCCGTCTCGACGAGGTCGGTGCAGATGTCCGCTCAGGGCCCGGCTCGCCGATCTTGCTGATGAAGACGTGAATTCCGACGAAGGGGACCCGGTACCCGTACTCAATTGAGCCGGCGTCGGGGCCCCAGCCCGCGTCATCGATGTAGAGCTTGTCGCGACGACTCTTGGTCATCCGACCCATAGCGTATCCCTTGAGCCCTTCAAAGCTGCCCTTCAAGAACTCAAATCCACCGTGCGCTGGCCCCATGGTGAGCGCCAACAGCCGTGGAATTGTCACGTCAGATGTCCTAGTGAAAGGACTTAGTCGTGGAGCCATCACAACTAGGAAGCTTAAAGGGGTTAATCGGGACAAAGGACACGGGGTTTATACTGGTTCGGCCCCTTACGGTGAAGGTAAAAGCCTACGGTCCAGTTTTGAGTGGGATTGCTTATGACTCGATTACCAGGGAGCGGAATCGCGTGACCTAGCTTTTGATCTGATGTTACTTGCCCTGAATCGCCACCGGGTCGTCCCTTTATATACAGAGGTCGACGCCCAGTGGCTCCCAGAGTCCCGACCGGCTCATAAACAGTGTCCGGCTCGGTCTCTAACTATTCTTGCCTTACAATACAAGTCATGTACATATGGCGGTTTATCTCTACGGGCCTTATGTCGCCTCTAGGCTTTGGGCCTTCACTGAACCGCCATCTTCAACCTTGGTCTTGGGCTTCAAGAATACTCATAGGTATAACCCGGCCCCTCCTGGGCGGGTCATATCAAATAGTTATATCCCCAACACTACTCATGAGACATTCTGCCTTCTATAGAGCTATGGTACACCTATGCATACTCACGAAACGAAAAAAAAGGCTGCTCGTGTTGGTAGAGTGCCAAACAGGGCATTCAAATTTCTGGCATGATGGTTAATCCAACTGCCCGCTGCTGTTTACCCTTGCGCATGAACGGTGCGGTGTCGGATTTGACAGGTCTTCATCTTCCGCCTCCCCCACCCCGCGATAACCACACCCCTGATCTGAGTCATGAGAAATCTGTGCGGCATTACAAGGCAACTGCCAGGAAGACAACACGTCTCCGCTCATCCCAGGTAGCAGGACGTATGAGTACATAGTACACGGTACCGTACTCTTCTTCCCCGCACAGCGCATGTGTAGACGGGAAAGTTTGCAATACAATAGTCGTTGTGTTGATGGGGTGCTGGTGCACGTATATATAATTACAAGGGAATGCCTCTACCTCAACTATACATCTAGATACACCTTCTTTAATTCATTTTGATGACAAGTATTTCCGGACGAAGGGAGTATATACTACTCGTGAATATATATTTTTAGAGACGAATAGACATGAATATGAATGTAAGAGAATCTGAATGTATTACGCGTGAATGCAAATGCATCCAGATATTCTGGCAAACAAGAAAAAGAATGCATACAGATAATTCTGATGATGTCTTGTACGTGTCCTTTTGTGCCCTGGAATATGAACTTATTACACGTGAATATGTTTTTTTAGAGAAGAATACATGAGAAGAGTGCAATCAGACGCTTGCGACTTGGATGGATGGATGGAGTCGCGCGGGCTCGTGCCATGCAATTTTGTCCGGCCGGTCGATGGCTAGCTTAATTAGGATGATTTTTTGTAAGTATACACGCTGATGGACTGACTACAAACAGTTGAAGCTACCACTCTCCACTCCAGCACATGGGTGTAGCCATCTCGTCTCCGGCTTGGTGGCCTCATGGTCGAATGTCGATCATCAATTCAACATGGCCACTGTTCAGTTCGTACGCTCGTTCGTTGGGTGAGAGTAATTGTGTAGTGACCATCAGAAATTCAGACAGCCCAGACGCAAAAAAGAAAAAGAAAAAAAAATCAGCTGATAGGATAGCCATGCCAGGTCAGCATGGCGAGCAAACAGCGCTCTCTCGGAGCTCCCCCAGTCAGCCTCCCTGTATGTACAACGTTTCGGCCAGTCGCACCCTAGCCGTCAGATCTGTCCGTCCTGAGCCATTGGATCCTTATCCAACAAAATCGTGCTAGCTCAGATCGTCTTCTTCCTCTCGCCAGCGCGTACGAGAAAAGGAACCGCGTCTCGCCGGCCGCGTGTGTTCTTCCTCGTCGCCGCCCCCTCGCCTGCCCTCCTCGTCTCTCGTCGCCACCCTCGCCGCCCTCGCCGGCCGCCATGGTCGCCGGTCCCAGCCCTCGGCGGCCGTCCTCGTCACCGGCTTCGGCCATGCAACAGCCCACCCCTGCAGTTGTAGCTTCCGTGGCAACCGTTGCAGCTCCAGTGGCGACGACCGGAGCTCACCGGCGTGCTCACCGGTGTGCTCGCTGGCGCTCATACCCCGCTTGCAACAAGAAAAATCAAGCGCCGGAGAGATTCCCTGTGCTGCAACCGACAACGGAAAAAGCTACAATCGTTGACGAAAAAAGCTTCAACCGGCTATGAAAAAAGTATCAACTCGTACGACGGGAGACTATGAACAACCAAAGGAAAGTTACAACCGGTGACAAAAAAGCTTCATCTGGCGACGAAAAAAGCTTCATCCGACAATGAAAAAAGCTTCAACGGTGGAGCCGTAAGCCATGAACTCTCACCTGCCTATGCAGCAAAATATCTTGCCGGTTCCAGCAATTTATTTTGCCAGTTCCAGCAAAAACGAACTCGACGTCGTCCTGTTCCAACACCTGCCAAAAGTGGTTGCAACTTTTCTACCGTCTGGTTCCAGCAATAAAAATCTCTAGTTGCAGCATCGGAGCTCGTGCTGGTTCTGCGACAACAAACTGGCCGCCAGTGAGGGGAGCTTGTGGTGGTTGGTGAGCAGCGTGGAGGAGAGAAAATCGTGGTTCTGGAGAGCAAAAGATGCGGCTGGAGGTTGAAGAAAAGCCAAAAGGAAAGGCCAGGGAAAGGATAAGGATAGGAGTGGGGGGCGGTTGTGTGAGGTCCACCACGTACACATGTCTTACGCTGGGGTTTGTTTTCGTGGGCGTGCGAGCCAGCGTGGCGAGCGAGCCGGCCGAAAGATCGGCCGGTCTACCGGCTCGCAACGTTTCCGTAGTAGTTGTGCTGTGGTCTCAACAATCGCCTCTCCCTTCGGTCCAAAAAAAACAATCGCCTTTGCCTTTGGCATACGATCAAGTCATTCGCTTCACTTCACTTCCCTTCCCGCACATGCATGCACATAGACTCACTGACGAGAAGAATGCGAATCAGGGGTTCGATCTGGGACTGGCCGCGGTGTAGCAGACGAGTGAGACCGTGATGCGAGACTTTGTCTCTCGATCATCGTGGCCACTGATCAGTGCGATCAGATAGCAACGACAGACGAGACCACAACACAGCTAGTATGTACAGGAAAGCTGACTCGGGGAGCTTCGAAAGGGAGCTTTTTGCTTGGCATGGCTGTCTGAATTTCTGATAGTCGCACACGGTTACTCCCACCAAACAAAGAGTACGATGTCCTTCACTTCACTTCCTGATCACCGCCGTGCACATCCACATAGACTGAATGACCATAGAGAAGAACAAGAATGAGGAGTTTGCATCTGAGATGTATAAACAGACTGTGATGCGTCACCGGACAACCACCACCAGACGAGTGGAGTAGACGAGATGCGATGCGCACTTGCCGTACGAAATAGACCGTCCGATGTTTGATTGGGATCCCTGACGTGGGTGCAACGCCACACCGTCTGCAGGGCAGAAATAAAACCACGTGCAGGTTGCAGCCTCACGAGGCAACACGACACACACACGCGAGGTTCTAGGTACAATCGCGCTCGTGGTATGGGCCAAAATCACTATTTCAACTTTGGCAGAAATGTTCAGCACAAAATGACCTCCATCCGAAATTATTCCAAGAATTGACTCTTTTCAGACACACAATCGCTTCAGTGTTTCTGCACTATTAAGAAACGCCGAACTGTCCCGCGTTTTTTGGCTTGCCCACCAACTGGCCAAGGTGGCGTCGCCTGCCTACATGGCATGCAGAAACGCCAAACCGCCTGGCGTTTCCAGCCACGCCGAGGTTTCTAGCGTTTCTAGCCTTGATATGTAAGTCGTCGCGGGACCATGGTGGGACTTAGCCCACTCGTAACTCGACGCGATCGTCTTCCCCATCCACCAGATTTTGGCCATCAAAAGTCGTGGATCGGATCATCCCCAAATTGCTTGAGCTATTCTCCTCCTATTGCTCCAAAAAAAAGCAGTCAAAACTAGCTATTTTAGATGCATTCTCTTGAACATGGTGGAAGCCTAAGATTTGCTTTTCGTAATTTGTTTGAAGATTGTTGGCTAGATTTCATTGAGAAGGAAGATATACTTGTTGTGTTGAAGTAGTTGCTATTGTGTAGTATTGGATTTAGAGAGAAAAAGTATAGACATTTATTCATACATATGTGTGCTTTTTGTCGTTGAAATATTTATGTATTTGGTGGTGGTGGAATGAATATATAGTTATGGTAGTTGAGAAGCAGTATATAGTTATGGTGGTAATTTATTTTGTAGTGTGTACTAATTGATTTAGAGAGAGAAATTTTGAGCATTGTTTAAGGATTGTATATACGGTTGTTGAAATGTGTATTTGAGTTTAGATAAAAATTGTGTAGGAATTGTATAGAAATTCGGCGTGTCGTGCTGCCATGTAGGCAGGCGATGCCACCTTGGCCTGCAGGTGGGCCAGTACAGCAACGTCGGACGGTTCGGCGTTTTCGTATAGGAACCAACGGCAGAAGCCGTGGTGTGACTGAAAAGGGTCAAATCATGTAAAAATTCTGGAAAAGGTCATTTTGTGCTAAAGAACGTTGACAAGGTTGAAACGGTGATTTTGGCTATCAAGTTTGATTACAACATCCATGGGCCATCATATCAGCAATTGGGCTACATGGTGTGGGTCATGTTACAAATGATGACAAACCTAAATAGTGGTTATGAAAACCATTGTTTTGTAGGAGAGGAACTCTGTTCTCACTAGTGGTTTGTCGATTTCTCGTTTCGCTGGCGGTCTCTCTCTAATATCATCGTGAGTTAAGGTGAACCATAGATTATTGACGCTAGACAAAAGTTTACTCATTTAGTCTTTCCTTTCTGTACTATGCTTGTATATTACTTTTTTCGCTATCTTAATCATGCATGAACAGTCCTTGATCATGTGGATCATTGTTCTACTCTTCGGCATGTACTGACGGACGGTGGTGCCAACGATGATAGTGTCATATGTTTTGGGCAGATGTCTTCGGTTATGATGTTTTATCTTCTTAATCTACTTCGATGACTGTGACGGAGCTGCGTTATGATACCTGCAACGATAAAACAGTCTTGGAAAGTTTCATCAATGTTTCATTCAAGTTTTAAAACACATAATTTGATATTTCAAAAATCTACTGAAACATGAATCGGAACTCTGTGAAATCATAAAACCACGACATAAGTCACTGCAAACCATATGAAACTTGTATCGATAAAATATGAATTCATATAATTGCGTCAATGTTTCATTCTATTTTCAAAACATGATCATTCAAATTTTTCAAAATATTCAGCATTTGTCTTCTTTGGCAGAGTATCAAGATAAAGACCCGGTTTATGATCCTTTCTAATTTTGAAAAATAAATAAATGCATGGTTTAATAGATGAGAGGGGGGAGGTGGATTGTGGTTGATTCCTACGAAGTGGAGAGTTAAATAGATAAAAGGTGATCAATAGATGAGAAAGGACCCCACGAATCTTGAAGTTCCCAGGACAATTGGATAGTCCTTGGATGTCCACATACAGGAGAGAAATCTGTGTTGATTCCAGATGCCTATTTTAACATGGGCTGTGCGGGCCACATCGAGGGTGAGTAGCCTGGTCCTATCTCGACTATTCAGAACATTGAAGAATGCTTCGATAGCAATTGACCGGTTCGACGCTCTCTCTCACACAGCCGAGAGGCTCGGGTGGATCTTAGATGGGTCCCCTGTGATAGCTTTACATGAACCCTAGATTGCCAATTTGAAAAACTTTCCGCAATTATCCATCTATTTTCTTCATCTAGCTTAGGTGGGTATGTATGGTGACATATGAGAGTCTGTTTTAATAGAAATGATAGACAACTCATATCAAAAACAAATTCTTTCTTTTTTGGGAGCTCATTTGGAAAGAACTCCAAAGTTAAGCGTGCTGGGCTTGGAGTGATTTGAGGATGGGTGACCGACAGGAAAGTTGGCCCCGGGTGCGCACGAGTGAGGACAAAGTGTGAAATAAGGACTAGTGTTGGTCTATGGGGTTAATCTAGATCTCGCCAGGCGTAACGGCCGGGAACCAGTGGTTGTGGCCGTGGCGTTACATGATGGCACCTAGTTGTTCTGATGAAGGCGCAATAACAAGGTTAATAGACGTGTCTATTTTTGTGTCAGTAGAGTTTGTGTGACACAAATGTATGTGCACATTTTAGTCATTTTGTAGTTGTTTGTGAAAATGGCATCCATCAGTTAAGTTGAGTTCTTTCATGAGGTTGTATGCTTATCTAGCATATCATACAATATGTGAAGGTTTGCCTTGTAATCCATGTATTGTGTTGGTTCCAGTTTGCAAGTCAAAAATGTTTGGATCTGGATGATTGCTAGAGTAATACAAACACGTTTGTGTAGGAGTCATAGAGGAATTGTTTGGGTCATTTCTATCAGCGCATTTGAGTTGTAATCAAGCTTACTAGTCTATATTTGAGTCAGAAAGGAATAAGTTAAGCTATGTACAAATCAGTTCGCTTGTTTGGTTAGTTCGGGTCCAACTAGGCATAGGCATAGCTACTCCTATATAAACAGCAGCATGTCATTGAATTGTAGTCACCAGAAAACAAAAGCAAAAAAGGGGGGCAAGACAAGTCCAACTGGCTAATCATATTATGTCTGTGTGTGCATTCTGGTCACGACAGTTCACATCAGATAAAGAGAAGTGTGCCTTTTTTTCATCAACGGAGTTCCAGGGGAGTATGTATATGGTGAGTTGCGCGTATAAGGGTAGTTGTGTTGCTAAGTTACCGGAAGATCATGTGTTCGATCCCTAAGAATTGACACATGTTCAATCAAAGGTTGTAGTATGATCATATGGTTTGGACAACGTCTACATTTTTAGGCTAGAACAAACCTACAAATTGCTTTTATAAACTCAAAGTACTAGTCTAATCCAGAGTTGGGATGTTGCAATCATAATTTCATTCGAATATTAGTGTATGTTCTCATTCTTATGCTCAGAGAACCCCAAATCTCAAAAAGGAGTTCAAACTTCCAAGCACCCCCTTTCCTTTTTAGATAAAAGCAAGCCTCTCTCTCTCCCTCTCTCTCTCTCTCTCCCTCTCTCTCTCTCTCTCCCTCTCCCCTCTCTCTCTCTCTCTCTCTCTCTCAGTTGGTATAACGCACTGAAGAGTCCATCCAATATATATGCCCCAGCCAGTTTCCATCATTCAAGCATAGAAGTCACACTTAATGTGAGTTATCATGGACCATGAGATCATGTCCTAAAATAAATTTCTGAAATAAATCAAATATAATAAATAGTATAGTTTCATAGGCCAACCTTTAAACATGCCTTCCGTGTTGCGCATGTTTGCTTTCATATATATGTGTATTGCCACATCCACTATCACCCACTCAAGTAAGACAAAGCCCAAACATGTACATAATTATTTCTACCGATATCAATGACCGGCTCGAAGGATCGAAATTAGACAAGAAGAAAATAATACTTTAGGGAATGTGAGGCATCAGGAAAGCAATTAAAAAAGGTTTTCTGGGTCTAGCGCCATTCTATCTTCTATATGTTCACCGACACGAGTATGACATATACTCCACAGAGACTAAATCATGTTGGCCATCAAAAGGAGATCATTCTCTAGTGTATCTCTGGTGCATCTGGAAGAACCACAATGCGATCAATTTCAGTAGCGCGCAACTCAACGTATCTAGTTTCCTTGACAGGAGTACGATAGCCATGCATTAGGCCACTGCGGGCACGACCTAGCTGCAATGCCCCCGGCTACTGAAACGGCGGGCGTTTAGCGGTAGTGTTATAACATCGGGTGTGCTCCTCTATGGGCTTGTACGAACTCTTTTTCTATCAATGAATAGAAAGTTCGAAACGTAAGGTAAACTGCAATCATGTAATTAAGTGTCTGACCATGCATGATGCGCACACGTTGAGAATACACCTGACATGCCATTGGGAAGGAAAACAGTCATATATCCCCAGGTAGAGGTAGGAGTACATGATGAGAGACTTGAATACAAACAATTGAACGAGGGGACACTATTCTTCCCGCACATGCTTGCATGCATGCTTGGCTGCAGCCATCTCATCTCTGGCTTCTTCTCCCGATCGACGATCAACATGGCCACTGGCCTGTATGTACGCTTGTTAGTTAGGGTGGGAGTAACTGTGTTGTGATATTCAGGAATTCGCCTAGCATATGCCAAGCAAAAAAGCGCCCTTTTCTGAGCTCCGTAAGTCAGCTTTCTATATGCAGTCGTGTTATATATGGTCTCGTCTCCATTGTTGGTGTATGATGTCCTTCACTTCACTTTAGTGATCACCGCCGTGCAAATCCGATCTTCAAATTATACAAACACAGAAATAGGATCGTTCTTAACTTGGGCAGCCTTCTTGGCAAAGATGTGGATCTTTCAGTGCTTGAAACCCCCTTCTCCAGGGAAGAAATCGATTATGTGGCCAAAAACCTACCAAATGACAAGGCACCAGGGCCAGATGGTTTCAACACAAACTTCATCAAACATTGTTGGGATATTTTAGCACCAGATTTCTACAGCTTAATTGAGGATTTCTATCATGGAAGAATTAGCTTGCAAAGCATCAACTCATCATTCATCACTCTCATACCCAAGAAAGATGCTCCAACTACTCCTAATGATTTCAGACCCATCTCACTGCTAAACTGCTCTATTAAGATTATTACCAAGGTTTTGGCAAATAGACTTCAAGATGCTATTCTGAAGCTGGTCCACACCAATCAATATGGTTTCTTAAAGGCAAGATCCATTCAGTCTAGCTTGGTCTTATGAATTCATCCATCAGTGTAAAATGTCTGGCAAGGAGATCATAGTCTTGAAACTAGATGAGAAAGCTTTTGACCTTACTGAACATCAATCAATTAAAGATATTCTCATTGCTAGAGGCTTTGGAAACATGTGGCTAATGTGGATGGACATGCTTTTCTCCTCTGGTTATTTTGCTATTTTTCTTAATGGTGTACCTGGGAAGCAGTTCCTGTGCAAAAGAGGAGTCAGGCAGGGGGCCCTCTTTCCCCTTTGCTCTTTGTGCTGGCTGCTGACATGTTACAGTCTATTCTGAATGAGGCCATGCACAATAACTTAATAGAAAGGCCACTCCAATCTCATCATTGCCCTGATTTCCCTGTAATTCAATATGCTGATGACATTGTAATCATAATGCCAGCATCTGAAACTCAAGTGGAGCAACTCAAAAACCTCATTCTGCATTTCACAGTTTTCACTGGCTTGAGAGTTAACTTTGACAAATCTGCTATGGTACCTATCAACACAAAAGTGATGTCATGCAAATCCTGGCTGGTAGATTGGAATGTTCTATAGGGAGTTTCCCTTTCACATATCTTGGGTTGCCTTTATCCCTCTCCAAACCTAAGATGGAAGATTTCTTTCCTGTTATAAAAAGGATTGACAAGAGATTGGCAGGATGTTCAACCTTTTTATCTTATGGATACAAACTTACCTTGATCAAGTCTGTTTTTGCTCATTTTTCAAAAACTTCATGTGCACACTTGAGTTGCCCAAGGGAATCATTGAGCAAATTAACAAGGCATTGAAACACTGCTTCTATAGAAAGTATGGAATGGAGGATAGAGGTACAACACTTATTTCATGGAACAAAGTCTGCTTGCCCAAGGATCAAGGAGGATTGGGAGTCCTCAACCTTCAAAAGCACAAAAAGTGTCTCCTCATGAAGCATCTGCATAAATTCCTTAACAAAGAGAACCTTCCATGGGTTAATCTGATCTGGGAATCTTACTACACTGATGGGGTGGTGTATGATAGGCCGACTGGTTCATTCTTGTGGAAAAGTATTCTTAAGTTGATAACTGAATTCAAAGCAGTGACCAAAGGACATCTTGGAGCAGGTAACACTATTGATTTCTGGTTAGACAACTGGGGTCATGGGATTACAAGGGACAAATTTCCAGAACTCTATTACTTTGCCACACAGGACTCTTTATCCATTAAAGAGTTTTTACAAGCATCAGACATAAGTGCAAATTTCCTCCTCCCACTCTCAGCTCAAGCCCATCAGCAATTTCTTGAGTTGCAAGACATCACTCAACATCTTCAGATCACCACTCAGGCGGATAGATGGTCATATTCATGGGGACACAATTATTCTTCTATCAAAATGTACAATGAGCTGACAACAGAGAAACCAGCTGCATTGATCTTCAAAAAGCTCTGGAAGAATGCAACCATGCTGAGATATAAGATCTTTTTCTGGCTTTTGCTCCATGACAGAGTTTACACTAGAAATATGCTCCAAAGAAGGACGTTCTATTTTCCTTCCTATAGCTGTGCACTCTATCAGATGAACACTGTTGAAACCTCTCAACATCTCTACTGGGATTGTGACTTCACGTTTAATTGGTGGCACTCCATCCTGGGTCCAAGAAACAGAGGTATCTCAATTTTTGATGAAATTTCGCTTGCCATTCAAACCCTACCGGCCCACATTGCCATGGAAGTCATGATCATGGGCTGTTGGAACATCTAGATGCAGAGGAATGGGAAGATATTCAAGGCACAAGTGGCCACAGTCCAAGCATGGAAAAGCAACCTCAAGGCAGATCTGCTTCTGCTTCTGCACAGAGTCAAAGTTAAATTCAGAGATCATTTTTCCAGCTGGATTGAACAGAATTTGAACTAGTATCCATGTTAGCCTCAGGGTTTAAGAAGGAGGGAGTGGGTTGATTGTTTCTTTGGGCTTTATTTGTATATATTGTACACTATTTTGTTAATGAAATTTCCATAGAACGATTGTTCTACGGTTTCAGTTCAAAAAATGAAATAGGATCATGACCGTGGAGGTTCAGCCTCATGAGGCAACACGACAGACGCGTGAGATTCTAGCTACAACGTTGCATGTGTAGTGGTGGTATGAAGTGAGTACAATCCTCCTATCATATGACGCGTAGTTAATAGTAGTACAATGACTCTACCAGTTGTGTGGTTGCAACATCCATTGAGCATCAGATAACAATCAGGCTACATGGTGCAGGTCATATCACAAATGATGACAAATCACGTAGGGGTTGTGAAATCATATATTGTCCCTCGTTGGAGGAGAGGAACTTCGTTCTCGCTAGTGGTGTGTCGGTTTCTTCGTGTCTCTCGCGGTCTCTCTGCTATTGGGAGTTGAGATGAACCACACATTGTTGACGCTGGTGAATAGAGTCTTTGCTTACAATATGTGTGTACTCTAGTGTCAAAAACGCTCTTATATTATGGGACGGAGAGAGTATTTTGTTAATTTTTTAAAATAATACATTTTTTTATTAATTTTCAAAAATATTACGCCAAAATTATTATTTTCAGAAATAATACATAGTCAGCCATCTGGTAGCTAGCCGACTAGGTCCAGACGGCCAGGAGGAAGCCGATAGGTGCCTGTCGGCTATTAGATGGCCGATTGGGGATCCAGTTGGCTAGTAGTAAGCCGACTGGACAAATTGGCTTGCATTAAGCGAATTAGTCCCACTCGGCTTACTGTTGGCTGATAGGTGCATGTGACCATTTTTCTTCTTCTGTTTTTGGTTTTGGTTTTTGTTTTTTATTTATTCTAGCTATCAAATGAATTTGGTTTCTATTGAAACTTTTTGCATAAACTACTAGCAATATTAACAAGCCACATATAAATTTTCAAATTTTTGGAACATAACATATTTACAATTGTATTTGATAGCGTCCGGTGAATATAGATAGGGTTTAAATTTATTTATCCAAATTGTTTTTTTTATTTTTATAAACGTTCAAATATTTAGGAGAATGGTTTAAACATTTGTGAAACAATTTGAGAAATCTTTTTTGGCTTTTGCATTAACCCAACTTTGAAATTCAATTTCAATGCAAAAGCCAAAAAAGTTTTCACAAATTGTTTCACAAAAATGTTTAAACCATTCTCCTTGATATTTTAACATTTATAAAAATAGAATAAATCAATATAGATAAGTAAATTTAAACCCTATTTATATTCACCAGGAGCTATCAAATACAATTATAAATATGTAATGTTCCAAAAATTATGAAAATTTATATGTGGCTTGTTAACATTGCTCGTAATTTATGCAAAAAGTTTCAACACAAACAAAATTCATTTGATAGCTAGAATAAATAGAAAACAACAACTAAAACCAAGAACAGTAAAAGAAAAATGGGCACATGCACCTATCGGGCTATCGGCCAGCAGTAAGCTGACTCGGACTACAGTTCCAGTCGGCTTACTACTGGCCGACTGGATCCTATCGGTCTCCAATTGGCTATCTGGTAGCCGACAGGGCACCTATCGGCTTCCTCCTGGCCAACTGGACCCAGTCGGCTACTAGATGGCCGACTATGTATTATTTTTGAAAAAAATAATTTTGGTGTAATATTTCTGAAAATTAAATAAAAATTATTATTTTAAAAAAATAGCGAGTATTTTCGTACTCTGGTTATTGTTATTCTAGCTCCCCATGGGGCTCTCCTCTGCCTGTAGCTACAGCTAGCTCCGTCACCGCTTGATCTTTCGCCTCCGACCACCTCCTCCGCAACAGAGCACAGATCCAGAAACCTCTCGGCACCCTCTTTCCTTCCCTCCCGAAGTCCAGCTGCACCGTCACGAGGGTCGCAGCAGCAGCCGTCAACCTCCTCCACGCCTCACCTCTAGCCCAGCTCGCTCCCGTGTGGCCCCGTCGGCCGTATCGGGGCGCCCCTGGCCAAACACACTCGGCCCTCCCTGCCATGCCCCTCCCCTCGCCGCCATTGGAGGGTGCCGTCTGGGCAAAGCCTGGGTGACGCATGGGCGGCCGCGGAGCCTTCCCTTGCCCTGGGGGTGCTAGTTATGGGGCTCAATGGGGGCCTTGTGAATTGGCTCTGCATTAGGCACACGGCGTTTTGATGCGCCTAGGGAATGGTGTAAGGGCATATATATATCCCCAAGGTGTTTTGGTGATCGATGACAATGCTTTTGCGGACTAATCGTGTGCGTTGAGTTTTTCAGAGATTCATTCTTTGGCACGAGACAATTCCTTCCCCTCGGTGCTTTAGTCAAGACGGTGTAGCTCTTTCGTCTCTCTATTGGTGGACTAGTTTCGTAGGAGTCACCGTACTATCAAGAGGGGATCCGCTTTGGAAAGGCTAGGGTGGAATCAACACGTACACATCCTTATCACACCCGTCGTTCCTTTCCGCTTCATTGGAACTACCTTTCTTCTCCCTACCTGTCTTGACCTGTCCCAGCGGTAGTACCGCTCCCCAAGCGGTAGTACCGCTTGCTGTCTTCGGCCGTAGTACCGCTGTGGTTCTGGGCTTCTACCGCCTCGACTCGAGACCCCTGTTTTTCGTGTCGGGTTTTGCGGTACTAGTAGCGGCAGTAGTGGCGGTAGTAACGCTCCAAGCGGTAGTACCGCCCGTACTCCCGTGGTAGTACCGCTTCGGGCCCTGGTCCCTGCTACCCTCGTGAGCGCGGTAGTACTGCTGGGAGGGAATGGTAGTACCGCTGGATCAGCGGTAGTACCGCCCTGTCCAAGTGGTAGTACCGCTCTGTGCGTGGCTGCTTGGGGGGGGGGTAATGGTTGGATTGTTCCCCCCACTATATATAGAGGTCTTCTTCCCCAATGTTGACCTACCTCTTCCCCCAAAAGCTCCATTGTTGCTCCAAGCTCCATTTTCGCCCGATCTCTCTCCCTAGCCAATCAAACTTGTTGATTTGCTCGGGATTGGTTGAGAAGGCCCCGATCTACACTTCCACCAAGAGAAATTTGATTTCCCCACTCATCCATAGCGGATCTTGTTACTCTTGGGTGTTTGAGCACCCTAGACGGTTGAGGTCACCTCGGAGCCATACTCCATTGTGGTGAAGCTTCGTGGTGTTGTTGGGAGCCTCCAATTAAGTTGTAGAGATTGCCCCAACCTTGTTTGTAAAGGTTCGGTCGCCGCCTTCAAGGGCACCAATAGTGGAATCACGGCATCTCGCATTGTGTGAGGGCGTGAGGAGAATGCGGTGGCCCTAGTGGCTTCTTAGGGAGAATTGTGCCTCCACACCGCTCCAACGGAGACATACTTCCCCTCAAAAGGAAGGAACTTCGGTAACACATCCTCGTCTCCGCCGGCTCCACTCTAGGTTATCTCGCGCCTTTACTTTTGCAAGCTTACTTGTGTTGTATCCCTTGCTTGCTCGTGTGCTTGTTGTCGTTGCATGATATAGGTTGTTCACCTAGTTGCATATCTAGACAACCTACTTTGATGCAAAGTTTAATTTGGTAAAGAAAAGTTAAAAATTGTTAGTTGCCTATTCACCCCCCCCCCCCCTCTAGTCAACCATATCGATCCTTTCAATTGGTATCGGAGCCTCGTCTCTTTATTAAGGACTTTACCGTCCGAAGAGTATGGTTGACACCGTAGACGGTGGGGAGGAGGAGCACTCCGGTGTGAATCCGATCTCGTCTACGGGTAATGGGGAAACCGCGGTGTCCCATGAGGAATTCAATGTGGCCTTGGACACATTGAAAACCTCCATGACAACCACGGTTGAAAGCATGTTTAGTAAATTCTTAGAAGGACTTAAACTACCTACCTCGTCGTTGAAAGTGGGTGATCCCGCTAACAAGGTGACGGATGCTAACTCCGACAAGGGGGAAGCTAATAGTGAGAAGGGTCCTTTTACTAGTGGTAGAAATGGCACCGGCATCTTTGCCCGTGTGGAACCTCCAATTTATGGAGGACCGATTCCCTCTACTCATTTAAATCATGCCGGTCCTCCTCCTAAGATTGTGAAAAATGAGGATTTTGATTCTTGGGTGTATCGCTTCAAGCGTCATTTAAATCATGTGAATACTAATCTTTGGAGAATCATTGAAGAAGGTTTCTATCCACATGACCGAAGCAACTTCACCCCGAGAGAAGTGGTGGATAATCAATTCAATGAGAGTGCTCTCTTCATCATCCAAGATGCAATCCTTCCCGAAGATCTCCCTCATCTTCGACCTCATGCCATGGCCAAAGACGCATGGCAATGCGTTGTATCTCTCTATCGAGGAAGTGCTAGCATTCAACGCTCCAACTATGAAGTGGTGCAAGATTAAGCTGATGAGTTTGCAATGAAAGAAGATGAAGAACCTCGTGAGCTCTTTCGAAGAGTGACCAAACTCGCGGTCTCACTCCTAGATCATGGGAGCAAGGACACGGATGACAATTGGATCAAGCGCAAGTTCCTCAAGGCCATGATGCCCTACAACAAGGCCATGTCCTCCGTCATTCATCAAAGACCGGACTTCCACTCCATGACCTCAAGTGAAGTGTTGGATGAGTTCGTTGCAATGAGCATCTTGGACAAGACCCTCGACAATGCAGTGCTCCGTTCTCAAAGGGCAAAGAAACCCAACCTTGCCTTGAAGGCCAAGGTTATTGTGGACGAAGAGGAAGAAGAGGAAGATGAGGAGAGCAACCCCGAAGACACGAAATATGATTATCATGCGCACATGGCTCTTGCTTCAAGACAATTTTGGAGCAAGAAGAGTTCAAGACCCAACTTCAACAAGAACAACTCAAGTGGCTTCAAGGGCAAGCAACGAGTTAGAGCTTGTTTCAACTGTGGCAATGTGAGCCATTTCGTTGCGGATTGTCCTTACGAGAAGCGGGAAGACAATGGTGGCAAGTTCATCCGAAAAGACAAAGCCAAGTCCTTCCCCAACAAGAACAACTTCACCAAGAAGACTCCTACTCGTGGGTTGGTGGTTCAAGAAGAATACCATGAGGATGACGATGATGATGAAAATGGAGAAGCAATGGCCATGGCCTCCGTTGCCATTGCTACCACTCCCCGGGTGTCTCTCTTTGATTCACCCAACGAGAACATCACCGCCAACTGCCTCATGGCTAAAGCCTCCAATAAGGTAACCCCCAACATCAAAACCACCATCATTACTAATCCCTCCTTGGAGGGTTGCATTGATGAACATGAGGGGTCTAATGATGATGTGAATTAATTTGAGTCATTTATGAGTAAGCTCAAGGGAAAATCCAAGAAGCACTTTGTTGCTCTCTTGAAACAACTTGGTGAAGCCAATGACATGATCAAGGCTCACGAATAAACCATCTCTAAGATGGAAGGTCATAGTCGTGACTATGCCGATGAGATATCGGATCTCTCCAATGCTCTTGAGGAAGAGCGTGGGCATCGTTTGGCTCTTGAGGAGTCACACAACGATGACCATGCCAAGTTGAAGAAATATCTTGATCATGCTCTTGTTGTGTCTCGTGTGCTAACTTCCGAGAAGGCTAAACTTGGGGTTGATCATGCTAGACTCAAGGAGGAGTTTGATGTACTTGACAAGTCCCACAAGGTCTTGAAGGGTGCACGTGCAAACCTCAAGGAGTCTCATGCGCAACTCCAAGTTAAGCTAACCAAGGAAAAGGCCACCTTTCCTCATATGGTATTAATTGATAATGCATATGCTACTAACCCGTGTTGTGAGCATGTCCATCTTGTGGAGGAGAATGCCAAGTTGAAGGTTCAACTTGAGAAAGGCCTTGTGACATGTATTCAAGGTGAGAAGAACCTCAACGACCTTTTGAGCAATCGAAAGGAAGTTGTGGCCAAGAAGGGAATTGGGTTTGCACCCAAGTCCAAGAATAAGAAGAAGAACGACAAGACCAAACGACCTCCTCCTCTCAAGCAAACTTTTGTGAAAGAGGGAGAGGGTGCTCCTAAAGAGAAGAAGGAAAATGTGAAGGGCATTGATGTCATAAAGGGCGAAACCATCTCCTCCAACAAAGCCGGCGACTTTAACCCGTCTTATGTGTTGTGTCGTGCTAGTGATGGACATGTTTATGCTAAAATTTGTTGGTTCTCCTTATGAGTACATTGAGTGGTCTATTTGGGTTCCTAAGACCCTTGTTACTAACATCAAAGGACCCATTACTAAATGGGTACCTAAAACCAAGCATTGATCTCTTGTAGGTGTTTGCTTCCGGTGGGGGATCATGGTTGCTCGATAAAGGAGCAACAAATCATATGACCGGGAGCAAGGACTTGGTGGTGGACGTGCAAAAGATTCCATCTATGCCCACCAATGTCGAGTGGGGTGATGCCTCGCATTCTAAGGTATTGGGTCTTGGCAAGGTTGTCATTTCTCATGATCTAACGATCGAGAAAGTCATGCTTGTTGAGTCCCTTGCATACAATTTTGCTTTACATTCGTCAACTTGCACTCATGGGTTTTGCTACTTTCTTTGACATTGATACCGTGGCCCTCTTGTGGAGCAAGACTCTTAAAGTAGCCTTTGTTGGGCATGTCGAGAACGGTCTCTATGTGATTAACTTTTAGGAGCGACCCACTAAGACCGCGACATGCCTAATGGCTAAAGTTGACGTGGGATGGCTTTGGCATCGCCGTTTAGCCCACGTCAATATGAGATCTTTGCAAAGTCTTCTCAAGGGGGGCCATGTCCATGGACTAACAAATGTTAGTTTTGCCAAAGATCGTGCTTGCAGTGCTTGTATCGAAGGAAAGCTTCATGAGAAGGCTCACCCTCCCACGACTATCATCTACTCGAAGAGACCCTTGGAGCTCCTTCACATGGATCTTTTTTGGCCCCCATCTTTTGATAGTCTTGGAGGTAGAAAGTATTGCTTGGTGATTGTGGATGATTATTCAAGATACACTTGGGTATACTTCTTCAAGAGGAAGAGTGAGACTCAACAAACCGTCATCGACTTTGCAAATGAAGCTCAACGTCAACATGATGCTAAGATCTTGACAATCAGAAGTGACAATGGCACCGAGTTCAAGAACTACACCTTGGATGAGTTTCTTAGTGATGAGGGGATCAAGCATCAATATGCTGCACCATATACCCCTCAACAAAATGGTGTAGCGGAGAGAAAGAACCGGACGTTGATGGATGCGGCAAGAACCATGATGGCGGAGTTCAAGTCTCCATACAACTTTTGGGCCGAAGCCATCAACATAGCGTGTCATGCATCTAATCAGCTCTATCTCCGCAAAGGCTTGAACAAGACTCCTTATGAGATACTCACCGATAACAAGCCCAATCTCAAGTACTTCTGGGTGTTCGGGTGTAAGTGTTTCATTCTCAAGAAAGGTGTTCATTTGTCTAAATTTGAGGCTAGAGCTTATGAGGGCATATTTGTTGGTTATTCTACAAACTCTCATGCTTACCGTGTTCTCAACAAGTCCACCGGACTCATTGAGGAGATGTGTAACATGGAGTTTGACGAAAATAACGGCTCCCAAGTGGAGCAAAGTGGTACTTGTGATGTAGGTTATGAAATTCCTCCCCAAGCCATAAGAAGAATGGGTATTGGTCATATTCTACCCATTGAGGAACCCCTTGTGGCCGAAGGATAAGGACAATGCTCCACTCAAGTGGAGCCATCACCTCCCCAAGACCCACACGCTTCCGAAGAACAAAGTGAAGGCCCTCAACCTAGTGAACAAGACCAAGGGCAAGATCAATCTCAAGATGGTGGTGAACCTCCAAATGATGCCCAAGGTCAAGTTCTTCCCCTTGAACAAGTTCAAGATCATGAGCAAGCTCAAGAACAAGAACAAGCTCAAGACGGCGCTCAAGATAACCAAGTTAACCCTCCTCCTTCCACATCCGAGGAGGAATTAGAGCGTTGTGCCACGAAGATTGCTTCCAAGCTCACCACCAAAGGCCATCTCATGGAGAATGTGGTTGGAAGCCTAAGAAAGGGGGTAAGCACTCGTAGACAATTAGCAAACTATTGTGAACATAACGTGTTTGTCTCTTGTGTTGAACCCCAAAAGGTCTATGAGGCGCCCGAAGACTCGGATTGGCTCAATGCCATGCATGAAGAACTCAACAACTTCGAGTACAAAAAGGTGTGGAGATTGGTGCCAAGGCCATCGGGGAACCACAACATCATTGGAACCAAGTGGATTTTCAAGAACACGCAAGATGCTCATGGGAATATCATTCGCAACAAGGCAAGATTGGTAGCACAAGGCTACTCCCAAGTCGAGGGTATCGACTATGGTGAAACCTTTGCTCCCGTTGCTCGCCTTGAATCCATTCGTTTGTTGATTGCCTATGCCTCCCATCACAACTTTAAGTTACAACAAATGGATGTGAAAAGTGCTTTTCTTAATGGTCCTATTAATGAGTTGGTTTATGTCAAGCAACCCCCCCGGGTTCGAGGATCCCTACTTCCCGGATCATGTGTATCAACTCGATAAGGCACTCTATGGCCTTAAACAAGCCCCACGTGTGTGGTATGACCAACTTACCGAGTTGTTACAAGATCATGGATTTGAGGTTGGGCAAATCGATCCCACTCTTTTTACTAAGAAGGTCAAAGGGGAGTTGTTTGTATGCCAACTATATGTTGATGATATTATCTTTGGTTCCCCTAACAAAGCTTTCAATGAGGAATCTGCCGCTCTTATGACCTCCAAGTTCAAGATGTCTTCGATGGGAGAGTTGAAGTTCTTCCTTGGTTTTAATATCAAACAACGAAGAGAAGGTACCTTCATCAACCAGGCCAAATACACTCAAGACATGCTAAGAAGATTCAAGCTAAGTGATGTCAAGCCGGCTTCTACTCCAATGCCTACCAAGTGCCAACTTGACATTGATCCCAATGGTAAAGCGGCGGATCAAAAGGTATATCGCTCCATGATTGGCTCCCTGGTTTACCTTTGTGCATCTAGACCGGATATCATGTTGAGTGTGGGAATGTGTGCACGGTTTCAAGCCGCACAGAAGGAAAGTCACTATGTGGCGGTCAAGCGAACCTTTCGATATTTGTCTCATACCCCAAACTTTGGCTTATGGTACCCAAGAGGAGCAAACTTCAAGCTTGAAGGATTTACGGATTCTGATTGGGCGGGAGACAAAGTGGATAGGAAGTCCACTTTCGGAGGGTACCAATTTCTTGGGTGCTCTTTGGTGAGTTGGTCTTCCAAGAAGCAAATTTGTGTGTCTCTTTCGTCCACCGAAGTGGAATATGTGGCGGCCGGTAGTTATTGTGCACAACTCTTATGGATGAGGCAAACTGTAAAGGAATACGGTGTCATTTGTAACAAAGTGCCTCTTTGGTGTGATAATGAAAGTGCCATCAAGATTTCTCTCAACCCGGTGCAACATTTCAAGACGAAGCATATTGAGATTCGATATCACTTCATCCGGGATCACATTAGGCGAGGGGATATCGAGCTCAAGTATGTCAACACTCATGATAATCTTGCAGATATCTTCACGAAGCCCTTGGATGAAGCAAGATTTCGCGAGTTAAGGCATGAGATAAATATCATTGATTCGAGCAATGTGACTTGAACCCTTGCACACCCCCACCTCACTCAACTTGTTGTCTAGTTTAGATGTAGGCATGGATATAGGGGGAGTGTTGTTCTCTCAATGAACTCTCCCTCCCCCCATTATGCATAAATTGATCTAGTCTTTCACTTTAACCATTTTTGATGGTACTTGTGCTTCAAGGACGAGGTTATGGGTCCAAGGTTAAAATCTTCGTGACGTCATACCTCTTGACTCAAACATAGGTGGCCTCGGCCACCGTCCTCTCTTGAAGAGGTGTGTTTTGGCCCTTTGTTAGTTTGTTTGTGGCCGTGTTGGTTTTTCCTCCTTCTTGGTTGTGTTTCTCTGTTTCTTTTTGATCTTAGCCGTTCTGCCTAGTGCTTTTTGTTGCTGGGCGGTACTACCGCTGGTGGTGCGTAGTACTACCGCTGTAAGCGGTACTGCCGCCCACCAGCGCGGTACTACTGCTGCGGGGCGGGGTCAGGGGGTTATGTCGTGGGCAGGGGAGGTTTCCCTTCCCCATACCCATTCGCTCGCCCCCTCGCTCCGTCTTGTCTCTCCAGCAACCGGCGCCGCGGGAGGGCTCCGGCGGATCTCCTTCTCCGGGGCATCCCTCTCCATTCCCTTCGGTGGAGTCGATCCCCACCTTGTCCTCTTGCCATGGATGCCGGAATTGCCCCCGTTCCCTCTCTCTTTTTGTCTAGATTTCCAATCTAGCATCTTAGGGGCAATAGTGGTTGCATCCCTAGATTTTTGGCCAAATCTAGGCTTGAGTTGGATGCAGAAGGCATCTAGGCGGTTTGGAGTAGTGGTTGGTAGAAGTATTTTTGAATTTGGTAGGACGGTAGTACCGGATCTGACCACGGCAGTAGGAAACTATTGTTTCCCCGTCTCGAGCGGTACTACCGCTCCCTCTGGAGCGGTACTACCGCTTGGAGCGGTACTGCCGCTCACAGGTCACGGTACTACCGCCCTCTACCAAGTTCCATCGTACTCTTACCACTCAGTAATCCTTTGTTGTGTTTGGTGGCTCATGCTCGTTCTTTCTGGTTGTTTTGCTTGTTCTTGTGTGTGGTTCCAGGTGATGAGCTTCCTGAGCATCAGGCTCGGTGTATCAACCCCGGTCGTGCCACGTCAAAGCGTTATCGCACAACTGAGTCTGCAGGAGGTTCCTCAAGTGCTCCACCTCCACCTCAACTCAAGAAGAAGTCTGCGGTCAAGCCGAAGCAATCTGGCAAAACCGTACCGGAAATGCAAGCCAAGGAGTTCTGGGCGAGGCGTCGCCGCAACCCCTATGAGGCAGACGAAGATCCCACTTTGGTCAACCGTTCGTTCTGGAACAGGTTTCAGTTTGCCATATTCTTTGATGTGCTCAAGGCCAAGAAGAACCTCTTTGTTAACGTGCACTCCATCGACAACGACCATATGGAGAAGGATCCTGAATAATTTGGTGAAGCTCTTCAGATGTGCACTCAACTGAACATTCTTGGTATCATGCAATTCAACAAATATTATGATGCTGATATTGTGGCCCAATTCTATGCCACAGTTCATCTCGGGACTGATGAGGATAGGACACTGACTTGGATGACCAATGGCAAGCTGCTATCTGTCAAGTGGAAGGCGTTCATGGAGTTGATTGGGGTGGAAGATCACAGGCTTGCGTCTCCTGTCGGCTTTCGCCCACACCGCAACACCACCTCCACTCACAAGCAAGCACTCTGTCCCTACTGCACTCTGAAGATCAACCCTGAGACGAAGAAGGAAACGTATGAGCTGCCGGCCTTTCTGGACATTCTTCACCGTGTCTTCTGTGAGACTCTTTTCCCTCGCATCGGGAATCTGGATATGGTTCATTCTTATCTCGTGGACATGCTTCTCTTCTACCAGCGTGAGAAGTATGAAAACACCGGCGAGTCCCTGGATATCTCTCATGTTATATGGTCTAAGCTCTTATCTGCTATCTCCGAGCGCAAGTGCCCGATTTATGGTCCATTCATCATGCTGCTTATTGAGAAGGCCTGGGATCATGTCTATCCCAAAGTGATGCTAGATACTGGAGAGTTGGTCTCTCATGACATCAAGCGTCTGAGGAAGAAGGACAACTGGGGCACTCAGGTCCCTAAATCTGGAGGTCCTTCGTCTGCTGCTGCCATGGAGACCGAGGAGGAGGCTGAGGTTGAGGATAATGATGACTATGAGCCTTCTGGGGCAGAGCCCTCTTGGGCAAAGAAGCTCAACCTCAAGATGAAGAAGCTATTCTGCTTGGAGTCTCACGGTCAGCACATGACTCACGTGGCTGAGAAGAAGGACTGAGGTCGTCACAAGGAGCTCATGCGTCAGTTTGTTGCCACCGTTAACAGTGGATCTGAGGACCAGCTTACTGAGGAGGAGGAGTGGATTCAGCAGCACTGCCCGTGGACAGATTCTGATGCCGAGCACTTCCCGACCGACGACGGTGGCAAAGACGATCCCGCTGAGATCTGATACTAGAGTTGTTGGAAATATGCCCTAGAGGCAATAATAAATTAGTTATTATTATATTTCCTTGTTCATGATAATCGTTTATTATCCATGCTATAATTGTATTGATAGGAAACTCATATACATGTGTGGATACATAGACAACACCATGTCCCTAGTAAGCCTCTAGTTGACTAGCTCGTTGATCAATAGATGGTTACGGTTTCCTGACCATGGACAGTGGATGTCGTTGATAACGGGTTCACATCATTAGGAGAATGATGTGATGGACAAGACCCAATCCTATGCTTAGCACAGAGATCGTGTAGTTCGTATGTAAAGCTTTTCTAATGTCAAGTATCTTTTCCTTAGACCATGAGATTGTGAAACTCCCGGATACCGTAGGAATGCTTTGGGTGTACCAAACGTCACAACGTAACTGGGTGGCTATAAAGGTGCACTACAGGTATCTCCGAAAGTGTCTGTTGGGTTGGCACGAATCGAGACTGGGATTTGTCACTCCGTGTAAACGGAGAGGTATCTCTGGGGCCCACTCGATAGGACATCATCATAATGTGCACAATGTGACCAAGGGGTTGATCACGGGATGATGTGTTACGGAACGAGTAAAGAGACTTGCCGGTAACGAGATTGAACAAGGTATCAGTATACCGACGATCGAATCTCGGGCAAGTAAAATACCGTTAGACAAAGGGAATTGTATACGGGATTAATTGAGTCCTTGACATCGTGGTTCATCCAATGAGATCATCATGGAACATGTGGGAGCCAACATGGGTATCCAGATCCCGCTGTTGGTTATTGACCGGAGAACGTCTCGGTCATGTCTACATGTCTCCCGAACCCGTAGGGTCTACACACTTAAGGTTCGATGATGCTAGGGTTATATAGGAAGTTTGTATGTGGTTACCGAATGTTGTTCGGAGTCCCGGATGAGATCCCGGACGTCACGGGGAGTTCCGAAATGGTCCGGTGGTGAAGATCGATATATTGGACGAAGGGTATTGGAGTCCGGAAGTGTTCCGGGGTTACCAGGCTATGGCCAGCATGACCGAAAGGTGTTTCGGGAGCCCCGGCAAGTGTTGGAGGGCCTCATGGGCCAAAGGGGAAGGGGCAAACCAGCCCACTAAGGGGTGGTGCGCCCCTCCCAGCCCCTCTCACGTAACCAAGAGAGGTGGGGGCGCCTCCTCTAGGGCAGCCCCCCTTCCCGGCTTGGGGGGCAAGTTTCCTAGGGGGTCGGGGCGCCCAAACCCATCTAGGGTTTCCCCTGTGGCCGCCGCCCCTCCCCTAGGGAACCCTAGGGCGCCTCCTCCATCCCCCTCTTCCCCTATATATAGTGGAGGCAAAGGGGCAGCCCAACACACGAAGTTTTGGCGCAGCCCTCCCCCTCTCCCAAGTCCTCCTCCTCTCCCGCGGTGCTTGCCGAAGCCCTGCAGGATTGCCACGCTCCTCCACCACCACCACGCCGTCGTGCTGCTGTTGGATGGAGTCTTCCTCAACCTCTCCCTCTCTCCTTTCTGGATCAAGGCATGGGAGACGTCACCGGGCTGTACGTGTGTTGAACGCGGAGGTGCCGTTCGTTCGGCACTAGGATCTCCAGTGATTTGGATCACGGCGAGTACGACTCCTTCAACCCCATTCTCTTGAACGCTTCCGCTTAGCGATCTACAAGGGTATGTAGATGCACTCTCCTTCCCCTCGTTGCTGGTTTCTCCATAGATAGATCTTGGTGACGCGTAGGAAAATTTTGAATTTCTGCTACGTTCCCCAACTGTGGCATCATGAGCTAGGTCTATTGCATAGATTCTTTGCACGAGTAGAACACAAAGTAGTTGTGGGCGCTGATTTTGTTCAATATGCTTACCGTTACTAGTCCAATCTTGTTTCGACAGTATTGTGGGATGAAGCGGCCCGGACCGACCTTACACGTACTCTTACGTGAGACAGGTTCCACCGATTGACATGCACTTGGTGCATAAGGTGGCTAGCGGGTGCCAGTCTCTCCCACTTTAGTCAGAACGGATTCGATGAAAAGGGTCCTTATGAAGGGTAAATAGCAATTGACATATCACGTTGTGGTTTTGCGTAGGTAAGAAACGTTCTTGCTAGAAACCCATAGCAGCCACGTAAAACATGCAAACAACAATTAGAGGATGTCTAACTTGTTTTTGCAGGGTATGCTATGTGATGTGATATGGCCAAGAAGAATGTGATGAATGATATGTGATGTATGAGATTGATCATGTTCTTGTAATAGGAATCACGACTTGCATGTCGATGAGTATGACAACCGGCAGGAGCCATAGGAGTTGTCTTTATTTATTGTATGACCTGCGTGTCATTGAACAACGCCATGTAATTACTTTACTTTATTGCTAACCGGTAGCCATAGTAGTAGAAGTAATAGTTGGCGAGACAACTTCATGAAGACACGATGATGGAGATCATGATGATGGAGATCATGGTGTCATGCCGGTGACGATGATGATCATGGAGCCCCGAAGATGGAGATCAAAAGGAGCAAAATGATATTGGCCATATCATGTCACTATTTGATTGCATGTGATGTTTATCATGTTTATGCATCTTGTTTACTTAGAACGACGGTAGTAAATAAGATGATCCCTTACAACAATTTCAAGAAGTGTTCTCCCCTAACTGTGCACCGTTGCTAAAGTTCGTCGTTTCGAAGCACCACGTGATGATCGGGTGTGATAGATCCTTACGTTCACATACAACGGGTGTAAGAAAGTTTTGCACATGCAAAACACTTAGGGTTAACTTGACGAGCCTAGCATGTACAGACATGGCCTCGGAACACAGAGACCGAAAGGTCGAGCATGAGTCGTATAGTAGATACGATCAACATGAAGATGTTCACCGATGATGACTAGTCCGTCTCATGTGATGATCGGACACGACCTAGTTGACTCGGATCATGTAATCACTTAGATGACTAGAGGGATGTCTATCTGAGTGGGAGTTCATAAGATGAACTTAATTATCCTGAACATAGTCAAAAGATCTTTGCAAATTATGTCGTAAGCTCGCGCTTTAGTTCCACTGTTTAGATATGTTCCTAGAGAAAATATAGTTGAAAGTTGACAATAGCGATTATGCGGACAGTAGAAATCTTATGTCCTTAATGCACCGCTCAGTGTGCTAAACCCCAAACGTCGTTTGTGGATGTTGCGAACATCGGACATACACGTTTTGATAACTACGTGATAGTTCAGTTAAACGGTTTAGAGTTGAGGCACCAAAGACAGTTTCAAAACGTCGCGGAACATATGAGATGTTTTCGATGGCTGAAATTGGGATTTCAGGCTCGTGCCCACGTCAAGAGGTATGAGACCTCCGACGATTTTCTTAGCCTGCAAACTAAGGGAGAAAAGCTCAATCGTTGAGCTTGTGCTTAGATTGTCTGAGTGCAACAATCACTAGAATCGAGTGGGAGTTGATCTTCCAGATGAGATAGTGATGTTTCTCCAAAGTCATTGCCACCAAGCTGTTAGAGCTTCGTGATGAACTATAACATATCAGGGATAGATATGATGATCCTTGAGGTATTCGCGATGTTTGACACCACGAAAGTAGAAATCAAGAAGGAGCATCAATTGTTGATGGTTGGTGAAACCACTAGTTTCAAGAAGGGCAAGGGCAAGAAGGGATACTTCATGAAACGGAAAATCAGCTGCTGCTCTAGTGAAGAAACCCAAGGTTGAACCCAAACCCGAGACTAAGTGCTTCTATAATAAGAGGAACGGGCACTGAAGCGGAACCACCCTAGATACTTGGTAGATGAGAAGGCTGGCAAGGTCAATAGAAGTATATTGGATATACATTATGTTAATGTGTACTTTACTAGTACTCCTAGTAGCACCAGGGTATTAGATACCGGTTCGGTTGCTAAGTGTTAGTAACTCGAAATAAAAGCTACGGAATAAACGGAGACTAGCTAAAGGTGAGCTGACGATATGTGTTGGAAGTGTTTCCAAGGTTGATGTGATCAAGCATCGCACGCTCCCTCTACCATCGATATTTGGTGTTTTCGTTGAGCATAGACATGATTGGATTATGTCTATCGCAATACAGTTATTCATTTAAGGAGAATAATGGTTACTCTATTTATTTGAATAATACCTTCAATGGTCTTGCACCTAAAGGAATGGTTTATTGAATCTCGATCGTAGTGATACACATTTTCATGCCAAAAAGATATAAGATAGTAATTATAGTACCACTTACTTGTGGCACTGCCATGTAAGTCATATTGGTGTAAAACGCATGAAGAAGCTCCATGTTGATGGATCTTTGGACTCACTCATTTTGAAAAGTTTGAGACATGCGAACCATGTCTATTGGTGTATACGCATGAAGAAACTCCATGCAGATGGATCGTTTGGACTCACTTGATTTTGAATCACTTGAGATATGCAAATCATACCACATGGGAAAGATGACTAAAAAGCCTCGTTTTTCAGTAAAATGGAACAAGATAGCAACTTGTTGGAAGTAACACATTTTGATGTGTGCGGTCCAATGAGTGCTGAGGCATGCAGTGAATATCGTTATGTTCTTACTTCACAGATGATTCGAGTAGATGTTGAGTATATTTACTTGATGAAACACAAGTCTGAAATATTGAATGGTTCAAGTAATTTCAGAGTGAAGTTGAAGATCATCGTGACAAGAGGATAAAATGTCTATGATATGATCATAGAGATGAGTATCTAAGTTACGAGCTTTGGCACGCAATTAAGACATTGTGGAAATTGTTTCACAATTAATACCGCCTGGAACACCATAGTTTGATGGTGTGTCCGAACATCATAGTTGCACCCTATTGGATATGGTGCGTACCATGATGTCTCTTATCGAATTACCACTATCGTTTATGGGTTAGGCATTAGAGACAACCACATTCACTTTAAATAAGAAACCATGTAATTCCGTTGAGATGACACCGTATGAACTATGGTTTAGAGAAACCTAAGCTGTCATTTCTTAAAGGTTTGGGGCTGCAACGCTTATGTGAAAAAGTTTCAGGTTGATAAGCTCAAACCCAAAGCGGATAAAATGCATCTTCATAGGACACCCAAAACAGTTGGGTATACCTCCTAATTCAGATCCGAAAGCAATAGGGATTGTTTCTTGAATCGGGTCCTTTCTCGAGGAAAAGTTTGTCTCGGAAAGTTGAGTGGGAGCATGGTAGAGACTTGATGAGGTTATTGAACCGTCACTTCAACTAGTGTGTAGCAGGGCGCAGGAAGTTGTTCCTGTGGCACCTACACCAATTGAAGTAGAAGCTTATGATAGTGATCATGAAACTTCGGATCAAGTCACTACCGTACCTCGTAGGGTGACAAGGATGCGTACTGCTTCAGAGTGATACAGTAATCCTGTCTTGAAGGTCATGTTGCTAGACAACAATGAACCTACGAGCTATGGAGAAGCGATGGTGAGCCCAAATTCCGACAAATGGTTAGAAGCCATGAAATCCGAGATAGGATCCATGTATCAGAACAAAGCATGGACTTTGGTGGACTTGCCCGTTGATCGGCAAGCCATTGAGATAAATGGATCTTTAAGAAGAAGACGGACGTGGACGGTAATGTCACCGTCTATGAAGCTCGACTTGTGGCGAAGAGTTTTTCACAAGTTCAAGGAGTTGACTACGATGAGATTTTCTCATCCGTAGCGATGCTTAAGTCCGTCGGAATCATGTTAGCATTAGCTGCATTTATGAAATCTGGCAGATGGATGTCAAAACAAGTTTCCTTACCAGTTTTCGTAAGGAAAGGTTGTATGTGATACAATCAGAAAGATTTTGTCGATCCCAAGGATGCTCAAAGGTATGATAGCTCCAGCGATCCTTCCATGGACTGGAGTAAGCATCTCGGAGTTGGAATATGCACTTTGATAAGATGATCAAAGATTTTGGGTTTATACAAAGTTTATGATAAACTTGTATTTCCAAAGAAGTGAGTGGGAGCACTATAGAATTTCTGATGAGTATATGTTATTGACATATTGTTGATCAGAAATGATGTAGAATTTCTGGAAAGCATATAAGGTTATTTGAAAAGTGTTTTTCAATGGAAAACCTGGATTAGGCTACTTGAATAATAAGCATCAAGATCTATAATATAGATCAAAATGCTTAATAGTACTTTCAAATGAGCACGTACCTTGACATGATCTTGAAGGTGTTCAAGATGGATCAGTCAAAGAAGGAGTTCTTGCCTGAGATGTAAGGTATGAAGTTAAGACTTAAAATCTCGACCACGGCAGAATAGAGAGAAAGGACGAAGGTCGTCCCCTATACTTCAGACGTAGGCTCTATAGTATGCTATGTTGTGTACCGCACCGGAAGTGTGCCTTGCCATGAGTCAGTCAAGGGGTACAAGAATGATCCAGGAATGGATCATTGGACAGCGGTCAAAATTGTCCTTGGAGTAAATAAGGACATGTTTCTTGATTATGGAGGTGATAAAGAGTTCAGCGTAAAGGGTTACGTCGATGCAAGCTTTAACACCTATCCGAGTGACTCTGAGTAGCAAACCGTATACGTATAGTGGAGCAACCATTTGGAATAGCTCCAAGTGGAGCGTGGAAGCAGCATTTACAGAATGACCTAGAGATTTGCGAAGTATATACGGATCTGAAAGTTGCAGACCCGTTAACTAAAACCTCTCTCACAAGCAAAACATGATCAAACCCCAGAACTCATTGAGTCTTAATCACATGATGATGTGAACTAGTTTAATGACACTAGTAAACTCTTTGGATGTTGGTCACATGGCAATGTGACATGTGAATGTTAATCACATGACGATGTGACCTGGATTATTGACTCTAGTGCAAGTGGGAGACTGTTGGAAATATGCCCTAGAGGCAATAATAAATTAGTTATTATTATATTTCCTTGTTCATGATAATCGTTTATTATCCATGCTATAATTGTATTGATAGGAAACTCAGATACATGTGTGGATACATAGACAACACCATGTCCCTAGTAAGCCTCTAGTTGACTAGCTCGTTGATCAATAGATGGTTACGGTTTCCTGACCATGGACATTGGATGTCGTTGATAACGGGATCACATCATTAGGAGAATGACGTGATGGACAAGACCCAATCCTAAGCCGAGCACAGAGATCGTGTAGTTCGTATGCTAAAGCTTTTCTAATGTCAAGTATCTTTTCCTTAGACCATGAGATTGTGCAACTCCCGGATACCGTAGGAATGCTTTGGGTGTACCAAACGTCACAACGTAACTGGGTGGCTATAAAGGTGCACTACAGGTATCTCCGAAAGTGTCTGTTGGGTTGGCACGAATCGAGACTGGGATTTGTCACTCCGTGTAAACGGAGAGGTATCTCTGGGGCCCACTCGATAGGACATCATCATAATGTGCACAATGTGACCAAGAGGTTGATCACGGGATGATGTGTTACGGAACGAGTAAAGAGACTTGCCGGTAACGAGATTGAACAAGGTATCGGTATACCGACGATCGAATCTCGGGCAAGTAAAATACCGTTAGACAAAGGGAATTGTATACGGGATTAATTGAGTCCTTGACATCGTGGTTCATCCGATGAGATCATCGTGGAACATGTGGGAGCCAACATGGGTATCCAGATCCCGCTGTTGGTTATTGACCAGAGAACGTCTCGGTCATGTCTACATGTCTCCCGAACCCGTAGGGTCTACACACTTAAGGTTCGATGACGCTAGGGTTATATAGGAAGTTTGTATGTGGTTAACGAATGTTGTTCGGAGTCCCGGATGAGATCCCGGACGTCACGAGGAGTTCCGGGATGGTCCGACGGTGAAGATCGATATATTGGACGAAGGGTATTGGAGTCCGAAAGTGTTCCGGGGTTACCAGGCTATGGCCAGCATGACCGAAAGGTGTTTCGGGAGCCCCGGCAAGTGTTGGAGGGCCTCATGGGCCAAAGGGGAAGGGGCAAACCAGCCCACTAAGGGGTGGTGCGCCCCTCCCAGCCCCTCTCACGTAACCAGGAGAGGTGGGTGCGCCTCCCCTAGGGCAGCCCCCCTTCCCGGCTTGGGGGGCAAGTTTCCTAGGGGGTGGGGGCGCCCAAACCCATCTAGGGTTTCCCCTATGGCCACCGCCCCTCCCCTAGGTAACCCTAGGGCGCCTCCTCCATCCACCTCTTCCCCTATATATAGTGGAGGCAAAGGGGCAGCCCAACACACGAAGTTCTGGCGCAGCCCTCCCCCTCTCCCAAGTCCTCCTCCTCTCCCGCGGTGCTTGGCGAAGCCCTGCAGGATTGCCACGCTCCTCCACCACCACCACGCCGTCGTGCTGCTGCTGGATGGAGTCTTCCTCAACCTCTCCCTCTCTCCTTGCTGGATCAAGGCATGGGAGACGTCACCGGGCTGTACGTGTGTTGAACGCGGAGGTGTCGTTCGTTCGGCACTAGGATCTCCAGTGATTTGGATCACGACGAGTACGACTCCTTCAACCCCGTTCTCTTGAACGCTTCCGCTTAGCGATCTACAAGGGTATGTAGATGCACTCTCCTTTCCCTCGTTGCTGGTTTCTCCATAGATAGATCTTGGTGACACGTAGGAAAATTTTGAATTTCTGCTACGTTCCCCAACAAGAGTCCCTCTCTTGCTATCACCTGGAGCCGTAGCAACACTCCCTCTCCTTTTTGGTGTCTCGATGCCAAAGGGGGAGAGAGTTTAGGGATTTGTGTCTTCTGTGTGCGTGTTTGTGTTTTCTCGCCGTTTGTTTTGTTTGGTTTGTGTCAGAGAGACCTAAGTTCCAGTCATATGGTGTGAGACATATGCTACCTTATCTTTCGAGTATGCTTATCTATGTCTATCTAGCTTATGAGTTGCATGCTTATCATGTTATCTATGTTGCTCTCATATACCCTGCTTAGGTTGTTGGTCTCTAAAATGTAGGGGGAGCGTTGATCCTAGTATGTGTGTCGTGCAGTCCAAAGCACTTATCTAGATAGCACACATCTAGGGGGAGCCCATCTACATTTTAGGACGGTGGGGTTTTGCGCTTGTCCTATATCTTTTCCGTTTGTGCAAATCCCGTATTGTCATCAATCCACCAAAAAGGGGGAGATTATAAGGGCATATATATCCCCAAGGTGTTTTGGTGATTCATGACAATGCTTTTGCGGACTAATCATGTGTGTTGAGTTTTTCAGAGATTCATTCTTTGGCACGAGACGATTCCTTCCCCTCGGTGCTTTAGTCAAGACGGTGTAGCTCTTTCATCTCTCTGTTGGTGGACTAGTTTCGTAGTAGTCACCATACTATCAAGAGGGGATCCGCTTTGGAAAGGCTAGGGTGGAATCAACACGTACACATCCTTATCACACCCGTCGTTCCTTTCCGTTTCATTGGAGCTACCTTTCTTCTCCCTGCCTGTCTTGACCTGTCCCAGCGGTAGTACCGCGGTCGTCAGCGATAGTACCGCTGAAGCACGTCAAGCGGTAGTACCGCTCCCCAAGTGGTAGTATCGCTTGCTGTCTTCGGCCGTAGTACCGCTGTGGTTCCGGGATTCTACCGCCTCGACTCGAGACCCCTGTATTTCGTGTCGGGTTTTGCGGTACTAGTAGCGGCAGTAGTGGCGGTAGTACCGCCGTACTCCCGCGGTAGTACCGCTCTGGGCCCTGGTCCCTGCTACCCTCGTGAGCACGGCAGTACCGCTGGGAGGGAACGGTGGTACCGCTGGCTCAGAGGTAGTACCACCCTGTCCAAGCGGTAGTACCGCTCTGTGCGTGGCTGCTTGGGGGGTAACGGTTGGATTGTTCCCCCCACTATATATAGAGGTCTTCTTCCCCAATGTTGACCTACCTCTTCCCCCAAAAGCTCCATTGTTGCTCCAAGCTCCATTTTCTCCCGATCTCTCTCCCTAGCCAATCAAACTTGTTGATTTGCTCGGGATTGGTTGAGAAGGCCCCGATCTACACTTCCACCAAGAGAAATTTGATTTCCCCACTCATCCATAGCGGATCTTGTTACTCTTGGGTGTTTGAGCATTCTAGACGGTTGAGGTCACCTCGGAGCCATTCTCCATTGTGGTGAAGCTTCGTGGTGTTGTTGGGAGCCTCCAATTAAGTTGTGGAGATTGCCCCAACCTTGTTTGTAAAGGTTCGGTCGCCGCCTTCAAGGGCACCAATAGTGGAATCACGGCATCTCGCATTGTGTGAGGGCATGAGGAGAATACGGTGGCCCTAGTGGCTTCTTGGGGAGCATTGTGCCTCCACACCGCTCCAACGGAGACGTACTTCCCCTCAAAAGGAAGGAACTTCGGTAACACATCCTCGTCTCCATCGGCTCCACTCTTGGTTATCTCGTGCCTTTACTTTTGCAAGCTTACTTGTGTTGTATCCCTTCCCTGCTCGTGTACTTGTTGTTGTTGCATGATATAGGTTGTTCACCTAGTTGCATATCTAGACAACCTACTTTGATGCAAAGTTTAATTTGGTAAAGAAAAGTTAAAAATTGTTAGTTGCCTATTCACCCCCCCCCCCTTCTAGTCAACCATATCGATCCTTTCAAATGGGCTCTTGCCCAGATCCACGGACGAGGCGTAGGCGCGCACACGGACGGCGGTGGGATCAGGTATGGCGGCGGCTGGCTACCTTCGGTGCTTGCGCGGTTTACTTTGTGTTGATCTTGTTTGGCGGTGATCTCAATAGGCAAGGCCTGATTTGGTCGTCACGGCAACTCTGGGGGACACCCCTGATCTCATCGGGATCAGGCGGTGGTGACGCTTCTGCGTCGGAGTTCCCTCTTGAGGGCATCGTCTCTGGAATTTGCTCTGATTGGAGGGACTACCGATGGCGGTACTGAGATCGTGGGGGACTCGTTTTCTTTGGGGCCCCGGGCCTTTGGAGCGGGGTCTGCAGCGGTTTGCGGCGGGAGGTGGTTGTTGTTGCATGGCAGCACAATAGCCTTCAGCCGGGTCAGGTGGCGGCGTTCTGGCCTCATTCTTGCTCGTTGTGGCGTCATCTGATGGCACCACAGGAGTTGGGGGATGGGGCGGCGTCCTGGCCTCTTCAATTCTACAGGCCTCCCTGGTCATACGGATGACGCGGAGGCTGGGTCTCGCAATGGTGACAGCCTCAATGAGGCTAGCTATGTATGGGATGCCTCTTCCACCAACAGGACGAGTCTGATGCGGCTCGGCAGGTGACACATGCACCGCTTTTGGAGTCGTCAGGCGGTGCCTGTCACCGACAGTCGAATCTTCCGGCGGGTGCTACACACGATGTCTCTTGTGGATGCGCCAAGTCATGCCTGCTACCGGCACGTACTGCATGGTGGCTCTCATGGATGTGTCATGTCTAGCCTGTTGTTGCTGGATCAAAGGTGATGCGATAGTGGCGAGAGGCGGGCGTATGGGACGCATGTCTTCTGTTGTCCTCTCCATAGGTATCTGGTTACCGAGGCGTCGATAGCCGGATTAGCGAAAATGATACATACGGCTTCAGCGGCGGCTTTATGCACTTTGGTGGAATAGAAGATCTCTGATCAGGCTATGTCAACGTGCGCCTGCGTCGTGACCTTGTTGAAGGTGGTGGATTGAATCTTGGGTTTGGGGATGAGAATCAAGAGTTCAACCTTGTGTTGGACTCGCCATCATTGGCGTGTGTGCGGTGATTCCTTCTTCAAGGCGTAACCTAAGAGTTTTGTATTTTTCATTTTGATGTTGTCTTGTGACATAGGGTTAGTGGCTATCTGGTGGAGTTTCTGTCACGAGGCATGCATCCTTGGGTTTTCTTTTTGCTTTATTTTCGGGTCAGTTTTGTTCGGCTGCTGGATTTTGCATTCTTAATAATATATAGTTGTATGCATCCTCCTAATGCAGAAGCCGAGGGTTCTCTCCTTTTCGAGAAACAAAATTTGGTGGCGACATCTTCGTTGTGCGGATGAGCAGTCATCGATCTTGTGGAGCATTGTTTTACGCTTTGATCTATCTTGACAGTGGTGCTACCGTTGATAGGCGTTCTGGGTGGAATTCTTTCATTATGATCTTTTGTATTATTAGCCATCTTCAACGACCGTCATTTGATCAAGTATGCACATAGGTTCCCTACACCCCAGGAGATACTAATATATGTTGTTGCCATTACTTATACTTTGCCCTTTTATATTGCTGCCATTACTTACTTGCTCCTCATCAATCGTGTATAACATTGTTGTTGCCCTTTTTCTATAGGAAAATATTACCTTGTCGGTTCAGGATATCCAAGCCATAAAGGATATCTTGCTCCTTATAAAGGCCAAATATACCATATACCAGAATTTTGTAATGAACGAAAACCGGTGGGAAAATATGAGGTGTATAATCATGCTGACTCTTCACTTTGAAATGTTGTGGAATGGTCATTTTGGAGTGCTCAAAGCAAAATGGCGCATCTTGAAGGGTGTACCTAGTTTCAACCCTCATAGACAAAAAATATATTATTTCTTGTACGTCGTTGCACAACTACATTCGTGAGATGATGTTGCCTGATGAGGAGTTTGACAAATGTGATGAAGATGAGGATTATGTTCCTGATGAGGACTGGGAAGTACATCCACTTCAAGGAGATAGTGTCCCGGCGAGACTTGCAACGTCGACATGAACAGAGTCTACGTAGAATTGCTAACTTCTTAATGAGCTCGAGTGAATCATAGAGTTCTTTCATCTGCTAATGGATGACCTACTATTCTATTTTGTGATATGTGTAGAAGTGTATATAATATTTTGCGCCACTCCTAGTAATATAGTTGTTCCACGTTCGCTTCTAAAATATGCAAGTGTTCTAATGTAAAAATGTATTGATCCAAGATGAAATATATGGGTTTGTTTGCTACTTAATTCTGTGATAGGTTGTTTGCTATTTCTATTTGTGTGCTACTTATTGATCCTTATAAAAAAGATGTTACTCTTTCGCCAGGTCAAAATATCATGTTGATCATAAGAGTTGGATAAATATTTAATTAGGTTTTATTAGTGCTCTAAATCAATCTGTTGTGATGTTAGTATCATTAAACAACGTGCAACTAATCTCTCATCTCTTAGGGATATTTCACACATTTATCTTCACAATCACAGCTCTCTCTCTCTCTCTCTCTCTCTCTCTCTCTCTCTCTCTCTCTCTCTCTCTCTCTCTCTCTCTCTCTCTCTCTGGGGTCGGCCATTCATGGCAGAAGTGCGGACAACTTATGTTGGACCATGTGATCATATCCAAAATACCATTTCTGAAATAAATTAAAAATAATAAATAGTATAGTTTCATGGGCCAACCGTTAAACATGCCTTCAGTGTTGTGCATGTTCGCGTTGCTATATATGTGTATGGTCACATCTACTCTCTCCCACTCAAGTAAAACAGAGTCCAACCACATGCATACTTCCGCCGGTATTCATGACCGGCTCGAAGGATCGGAAATAGAGAAGAAGAAAATAATAGTTGTGGGAATATGAGGCATCAGGAAGCAATAAGAAATGCTCTCTGGGCCTATCGCCATTCTATCTTCCAGATGATCACTGTCTGACAACATTATTGCACATACCCCTGGGAGACTAAATTATATTGGTCATGAGAAAGAGGACATCCTATAGTGTATCTCCAGTTACTTGTTGGTTTTCATAGCCGACGACGCACGAACAGTTTCTTCTCCCAAACTTCCGTAGGTTTGCCTTTGTCTCGCTAAAAAATCAAATAGAGAATTCCTACATTTTGTTTCTTCAACGGATAAACATCTTATACCAGCTTCTCAACGGAACACATTACAAGGACGTAGGGAGCTTACTAAATCAGTCTAGATGATGTCTGGCAACAAACTCAGTGATGGGCGGAATTGATAAACTCAGACAATCTTTTTATGTAAAGAAATCAAACAATATTAGTGGAAATGATTGACAGGTAACTTCAGACTTTATCTGCAGATCTTTTGCTCAAGGGGACTTGTGACTGAGAATCCATTGTCTCCAACAAAGTTCATGCCTTGGCTACAAACTGCACCTAACTCGTCTTGGTCAAGGTGGGTGAGCAGCACATTTCAAGGGAAAAGGATGTCTGCCATGCAAAAAAATTAATCAAATTTCACATTTTCGAAGTATGAAAAATCTTTTTAATAAAGTCCTAATATGCATATGGATGCACTGTACATGGGTATAGTGAACAGCCGTATCATCCTTACTATGACCGTGGCAAAACAATGTATCGAAATGGTGATCTTTTGTCCATGTGTCAAAAAATGTCTTACATTAACAAAGGGAGTATAACATTTTATAAAGCCAAAAGAAAATAATGTCAGAAGTGGGGTTTGAACCCACGCCCTCGTAAGAGGACCAGAACTTGAGTCTGGCGCCTTAGACCACTCGGCCATCCTGACGATATTGCTCATTTTAACCATTAACCTGTAAAATTATATCTACGGAAGGGCTGATTACCAACAGTTGGAGCCACCACTCTTCTTCCCCGCATATGCACGCTGGCCGCATCCATCTCTGTGTCTCTGACTTGGTCTCCAGGTCGATCATCATGGCCACTGGCGAGTACTGTACGTACGCTTGTTCGTTCGGTGGGAGTAATTGTCCGTGACCATCAGAAACTCAGATTCCCAGCCAGGTCAGCACCCAGCACGCACGCCAAGCGAAAAGCGCCCTTTCGGAGCTCCCCGAGTCATCGTTCTATATGTCTCGTCTCGACCATCTCCGTCGGTTGGTATGTGACCATGTCCTTCGCTTCAGTTCACTTCACTTCCGTGATCACCGCCGCGCACATGCACATGGACGATGACTACGGCGATGCGTCGCCACTCGCCAGATAACCACCACGAGACGAGACGAGATGCGCACTTGCCGTACGAAATAGACCGGTCGATGTTTGATTGGGATCCTTGATGTGGGTGCGGGGTGGGGCTACGCGAGCTACAACATCTGCTGGATGGATGGAGATCGGATCTTTGAATTATACAGAGCGGCCCGAAATGAATTCACGACCGGGCAGGTGCAGCCTCACGGGCCAACACGGCAGACACGAAGAGTATCTACAGCCGGACGGATCAAATCTGACCCTCTATACGTTCGGGCGCATTCGTGGACAGAAGTAGATTATCCTTCATTTGACCTAACCGGCGCTACAAGCACAATACTTAAATTCGAATATCTATTTTCATACTACACCATGCAAGGTAATTCATCTATGTACTAGATCAGACAATAACAGAAGGAGCTACATTGAAAATAAACTAAACTAACATACTTTTAGTATACTCGTCGTCGAAGATGTCGATGACCCCGTGCCGGACGGCAATGGCGGAGCTACGTTGTAGCCTACAGGGGCCATGGCCCCCCAGCCTTAATAAAAAATACGAAGAAATTTTTTTAAGAGGTGCTTGGAGTACAAAAAATATACCCTTTGGCCCCCCCAAACATCTAATATTTCTGCTTGGCCCCCCTGAAGAACCTGCCTAGCTCCGCCGCTGCCGGACGGACCGTCCACGTGGTGATTTTGGGGGGGGGGGGGGGGGGGGGTCGCACCTCCAGCTTCCTCTAATCCTCCTCCTCCTCGTCCAAGAGGGACGCAAACACCTCATCCAGCTCCATGTCCATGAGGTGGTACGGCGACGGCTGGCAGCCACCTCCCGCTTGGACTGAATCGAGTCGATGATGACGGTCTGCTCCGCTCAAAAGCCATCGCTACCTCCACGGCCTGAGCATTTTGGAAATCTGCCTCCGCCATGCTAAAGTCGTCGGGCTCCATGCTCGATGCCTCCTCCGCGTCCTCCTCCATGGTTGCGTCCACATCCTCGGCGCCCGACTCCTCCTCCTCGTTCCCCGGCACCTACACTTCTGCATTTTCCTCCATCGCGATCAGCTCAGCGGCGCGGTGTAACTCCTCCGTGGTGCGCATCTCAGCTTAGATCTCTAACCGCCGTTCGTGCATGAGTATCTTATAATATGTGATCTTCCACCTGACCATGGCGGCCATCAGCGAGCTCGGATTGGAAGTGCAGAGGAGGGGTTGGTGGCGGCAGTAGACGGTAGGAAAAGGAGTGGAATGGGACGGTTCTAGGGTTGCCTCGCCGTCCGGTTTAAATAGCTGGATCTAGTCCATTGGGCGGCATGCGTGGACCGGTGCCATGAAAACGTCTGCACGAACCCAAAGGAGATGTCCCGCGGACGCGTGGCTTTCCTCGTGGATGGCAAACGCGCCTGGGGATGCTCGGGCTTCCCCATTTTAATTTGCCACATCGCCATCAAGGAGGAGTTGCCGCCCGCAATCGCGAAGGCGCGTGGCCGCGTCCTCCACTACCTCGGAGGAGGCGGTTACGGTGGTGCCTTGGGCTCAAGGGCCGTCATATCCGAGGCAGAGAGCGTCGCAAGGCAGCAGGCGAGGTACGACCGGCGCAATGCCGGTCACCGCTCCGCGTTCGCCAAGAGCGTCGTGGCGCCGGATTGGGTCCGCAACGACCCCGACCTCGCCGCCGCGTGGACGCTTGACCGCTCCGTGACCACCGTGGAGACGGCTACCAGGAGCTCCCGCCGCCTAGACGGCGAGCTCGCCATGATCGGTGAGGGGCGGTCGCTTAGCGACTGCTCCGCCAACGCAGGTTGTGGCATGGCCGCCGCTAGGGCTCCGAGGGCAACGTCGACAGTGGCTGCTGTGGCACACCGCGTTGCGCAGTAGGAGGCAGAGTGGCTCCTGTTGTGGTTCTAAGTCTGATAGTAGAAAGGGGGGTAGGTATGGAGAGGCAATATCTTAGCTATGGCGAAGATGTACACGACGAGTTCAGGCCCTTCTCGGAGGAAGTAACAGCCCTACGTCTCGATGCCAGGAGGCGGTCGATTGGTTTATATGTGTTGTGTTACAGGGGGTGCGAACCTTTGTCCCTAGAGACAATAATAAAGTTATTATTTATTTCCTTATATCATGATAAATGTTTATTATTCATGCTAGAATTGTATTAACCGGAAACATGATACATGTGTGAATACATAGACAAACATAACGTCACTAGTATGCCTCTACTTGACTAGCTCATTAATCAAAGATGGTTATGTTTCCTAACCATAGACATGGGTTGTCATTTGATTAACGGGATCACATCATTAGGAGAATGATGTGATTGACATGACCCATTCCGTTAGCCTAGCACTTGATCGTTTAGTATGTTGCTATTGCTTTCTTTATGACTTATACATGTTCCTATAACTATGAGATTATGCAACTCCCGCTTACCGGAGGAACACTTTGTGTGCTACCAAACGTCACAATGTAACTGGGTGATTATAAAGGAGCTCTACAGGTGTCTCCGAAGGTACATGTTGGGTTGGCGTATTTCGAGATTAGGTTTTGTCACTCCGATTGTCGGGGAGGTATCTCTGGGCCCTCTCGGTAATGCACATCACTATAAGCCTTGCAAGCAATGTAGCTAATGAGTTAGTTATGGAATGATGCATTACGTAACGAGTAAAGAGACTTTCCGGTAACGAGATTGAACTAGGTATTGGATACCGCCGATCGAATCTCGGGCAAGTAACATACCGATGACAAAGGGAACAACGTATGTTGTTATGCGGTTTGACCGATAAAAATCTTTGTAGAATATGTGGGAGCCAATATGGGCATCCAGGTCCCGCTATTGGTTATTGACCGGAAACGTGTCTCGGTCATGTCTACATAGTTCTCGAACCCATAGGGTCCGCACATTTAACATTTCATTGACGATATAGTATTATGTGAGTTATGCATGTTGGTAACCGAATGTTGTTCGGAGTCCCGGATGAGATCATGGACATGACGAGGAACTCCGAAATGGTCCGGAGATAAAGTTTGATATATGGGATAATAGTGTTTGATCTCTGGAAGGGTTCCGGAATTCACCGGAAGGGGTTCCGGATGTTTCCCGAAATGTTTGGGTACGAGAACACGTTATTTGAACCAAAGGGGAAAGCCCACAAGGTTTTTGGAAAGCGCAAAAGGAAGTTTTGTGGAGTCCAGGGGCCAGACGCCAGGGTCCCTAGCATCTGGGTCCAGACGCCGGGAATCCTGGCGTCTGGCCCTGGAATCTGAGAAGGACTCTTGCCTTTCGGGTGAAACCGACTTTGTGGAGGCTTTTACTCCAAGTTTCGACCCCAAGGCTCAACATATAAATAGAGGGGCAGGGCTAGCACCAAAGACACATCAAGAAACACCAAGCCGTGTGCCGGCAACCCCGTCCCCTCTAGTTTACCCTCCGTCATAGTTTCCGTAGTGCTTAGGCGAAGCCCTGCGGAGATTGTTCTTCACCAACACCGTCACCACGCCGTCGTGCTGCCGGAACTCATCTACTACTTCGCCCGTCTTGCTGGATCGATAAGGCGAGGACGTCATCGAGCTGAACGTGTGCAGAACTCGGAGGTGCCGTGCGTTCGGTACTTGGATCGGTCGGATCGTGAAGACGCACGACTACATCAACCGCGTTGATAAACGCTTCCGCTTAGCGATCTTCAAGGGTATGAAGATACACTCCCCCTCTCGTTGCTATACATCACCATGATCTTGCGTGTGCGTAGGCAATTTTTTGAAATTACTACGTTCCCCAACAATGGCATCCGAGCCTGGTTTTATGCGTAGATGGCATATGCACGAGTAGAACACAAGTGAGTTGTGGGCGATATAAGTCATACTTCTTACCAGCATGTCATACTTTGGTTCAGCGGTATTGTGAGATGAAGCGGCTCGGACCGACATTACGCGGATGCTTACGCGAGATTGGTTTCACCGTTATGAGCACTCGTGCTTAAAGGTGACTGGCGGGTGTCTGTCTCTCTCACTTTAGTTGAACCGAGTGTGGCTACGCCCGGTCCTTGCGAAGGTTAAAACAACACTAACTTGACGAACTATCGTTGTAGTTTTTGATGCGTAGGTAAGAACGGTTCTTGCTAAGCCCGTAGCAGCCACGTAAAATTTGCAACAACAAAGTAGAGGACGTCTAACTTGTTTTTGCAGGGCATGTTGTGATGTGATATGGTCAAGACGTGATGCTATATTCTATTGTATGAGATGATCATGTTTTGTAACCGAAGTTATCGGCAACTGGCAGGAGCCATATGGTTGTCGCTTTATTGTATGAAATGCAAACGCCATGTAATTGCTTTACTTTATCACTAAGCAGTAGCGATAGTCGTAGAAGCAATAGATGGCGTAACGACAACAATGCTACGATGGAGATCAAGGTGTCGCGCCGGTGACGATGGTGATCACGACGGTGCTTCGGAGATGGAGATCACAAGCACAAGATGATGATGGCCATATCATATCACTTATATTGATTGCATGTGATGTTTATCCTTTATGCATCTTATCTTGCTTTGATTGACAGTAGCATTTTAAGATGATCTCTCACTAAAAAATTATCAAGAAGTGTTCTCCCTGAGTATGCACCGTTGCGAAAGTTCTTCGTGCTGAGACACCATGTGATGATCGGGTGTGATAGGCTCTACGTTCAAATACAACGGGTGCAAAACAGTTGCACACGCGGAATACTCAGGTTTGACGAGCCTAGCATATAACAGATATGGCCTCAGAACACGGAGACCAAAAGGTCGAACGTGAATCATATCGTAGATATGATCAACATAGTGATGTTCACCATTGAAACTACTCCATCTCACGTGATGATCGGACATGGTTTAGTTGATTTGGATCACGTGATCACTTAGATGACTAGAGAGATGTCTGTCTAAGTGGGAGTTCTTAAGTAATATGATTAATTGAACTTAAATTTATCATGAACTTAGTCCTGGTAGTATTTTGCTAATTATGTTGTAGATCAATAGCTCGCGTTGTTGCTTCCATATGTTTATTTTGATATGTTCCTAGAGAAAATTGTGTTGAAAGATGTTAGTAGCAATGATGCGGATTGGATCCGTGATCTGAGGTTTATCCTCATTGCTGCACAGAAGAATAATGTCCTTAATGCACCGCTAGGTGACAGACCTATTGCAGGAGCAGATGCAGACGTTATGAACGTTTGGCTAGCTCAATATGATGACTACTTGATAGTTTAGTGCGCCATGCTTAACGTCTTAGAATTGGGACTTCAAAGACATTTTGAACGTCATGGACCATATGAGATGTTCTAGGAGTTGAAGTTAATATTTCCAGCAAATACCCGAGTTGAGAGATATGAAGTCTCCAACAAGTTCTATAGCTAAAAGATGGAGGAGAATCGCTCAACTAGTGAGCATGTGCTCATATTGTCTGGGTACTACAATCACTTGAATCAAGTGGGAGTTAATCTTCCAGATAAGATAGTGATTGACAGAGTTCTCTAGTCACCATCACCAAGTTAGTAGAACTTCGTGATGAACTATAGTATGCAAGGGATGACGAAAACGATTCCCGAGCTCTTAAGTGATGTTGAAATCGACGAAGGTAGAAACCAAGAAAGAGCATCAAGTGTTGATGATTGACAAGACCACTAGTTTCAAGAGAATGGCAAAGGGAAAGAAAGGGAACTTCAAGTAGAATGACAAGCAAGTTGTCACTCCCGTGAAGAAGCCCAAAGCTGGACCAAAGCTTGAAACTGAGTGCTTCTACTGCAAAGGAAATAGTCACTGGAAGCGGAAATGCCCTGAATATTTGGTAAATAAGAAGGATGGCAAAGTGAACAAGGGTATATTTGATATACAGGTTATTGATGTGTACCTTACTAGTGTTTATAGTAACCCTTGGATATTTGATACTTGTTCGGTTACTAAGATTAGTAACTCGAAACAGGAGTTACAGAATAAACAAAGACTAGTTGAGGGTGAAGTGACGATGTGTGTTGGAAGTGGTTCCAAGATTTATATGATCATCATCGCACACTCCCTATACTTTCGGGATTAGTGTTAAACCTAAATAAATGTTATTTGGCGTTTGCGTTGAGCATGAATATGATTTGATCATGTTTATTGCGATACGGTTATTCATTTAAAGTTAGAGAATAAATTGTTATTCTGTTTACATGAATAAAACCTTCAATGGTCATACACCCAATGAAAATAGTTTGTTGGATCTCGATCGTAGTGATACACATATTCATAATGTTGATGCCAAAAGATGCAAAGTTAATAATGATAGTGCAACTTATTTGTGGCACTGCCGTTTCGGTCATATTGGTGTAAAGCGCATGAAGAAACTCCATTAAGATGGATTTTTGGAATCACTTGGTTATGAATCATTTGATGCTTGCGAACCGTGCCTTTTGGGCAAGATGACTAAAACTCCATTCTCCGGAACAACGGAACGAGCTACTAACTTATTGGAAATAATACATTCCGATGTATGCGATCCAATGAATGTTGATGCTCATGGCAGGTATCGTTATTTTCTGAACTTCACAAGATGATTTGAGCAGATATGGGTATATCTACTTGATGAAACATAAGTCTGAAATAGTGAAAGGTTCTAAGAATTTCAGAGTGAAGTGGAAAAATCATCGTAACAAGAAAATAAAGTTTCTATGATCTGATCGTAGAAATGAATATTTGAGCTACGAGTTTGGCCTTCATTTTAAACAATGTGGAATAGTTTCACAGCTCACGCCACATGGAACACCACAGCGTAATGGTGTGTCCGAATGTCATAACCGCACTTTATTGGATATGGTGTGATCTATGATGTATCTTACCGATTTACCACTATCGTCTTGGGGTTATGCATTAGAGATAGCTGCATTCACTTTAAATAGGGCACCATCAAAATCCGTTGAGACGACACCGTATGAACTATGGTTTAGCAATAAACCTAAGCTGTCGTTTCTTAATATTTGGAGTTGCGATGCTTATATGAAAAGGTTTCAACCTGATAAGCTCAAACCCAAATCGGAGAAGTGCGTCTTCATAGAATACCCAAAGGAAACTGTTGGGTACACCTTCTATCACAGATCCGAAGGCAAAATATTCGTTGCTAAGATGGATCCTTTCTAGAGAAGGAGTTTTCTCGAAAGAAGTGAGTGGGAGCAAAGTAGATCTTGATAAGGTAATTTGTACCTTCTCCCGAATTGGAAAGTAGTTCATCACAGAAATCAGTTCTAGTGATTCCTACACCAATTAGTGAGGAAGCTAATGATGATGATCATGAAACTTCAGATCAAGTTACTACAAAACATCGTAGGTCTTCCAAAGTACAGTCTGCACCAGCGTGGTACGGTAATTCTATTCTGGAAGTCATGTTACTAGACCATGATGAACCTACGAACTATGAGGAAGCGATGATGAGCCCAGATTCCGCAAAATGGTTTGAGGCCATGAAATCTGAGATGGGACCCATGTATGAGAACAAGGTGTGGACTTTGGTGGACTTGCCCGATGATCGGCAAGCCATAGAAAATAAATGGATCTTTAAGAGGAAGACGGACGCTGGTAGTAGTGTTACTATCTACAAAGCTAGACTTGTCGAAAAAGGTTTTTGACAAAGTTCAAGGTGTTGAATACAATGAGATTTTCTCACTCATATCGATGCTTAAAAGTCTATCCGAATCATGTTAGCAATTGCCACATTTTATGAAATTTGGCAAATGGATGTCAAAAACTACATTCCTTAATGGATTTATTAAAGAAGAGTTGTATATGATACAACTAGAAGGTTTTTTCAATCCTAAAGGTGCTAACAAAATGTGCAAGCTCCAGTGATCTATCTATGGACTGGTGCAAGCATCTCAGAGTTGGAATATACGCTTTGATAAGTTGATCAAAGCATATAGTTTTATACGGACTTACGGTGAAGCCTGTATTTACAATAAAGTGAGTGGGAGCACTACAGCCTTTCTGATTAGTATATGTGAGTGACATATTGTCGATCAGAAATGATGTAGAATTTTTTTGGAAAGCATAAAGGAGTGTTTGAAAGGAGTTCTTTAAAAGAAAGACCTCACTAAAGCTACTTACATATTGAGCATCAAGATCTATTGAGATAGATCAAGACGCTTGATAAGATTTTCAATGAGTACATACCTTGACAAGATTTTGAAATAGTTCAAAATGGAACAGTCAAAGAAAGAGTTCTTGCCTGTGTTGCGAAGGTGTGAAATTGAGTAAGACTCAAATCCCGACCACGGCAGAAAATAGAAAGAGAATGAAAAGTCATTCCCTATGCCTCAGACATAGGTTCTATAAAGTATGCTATGCTGTGAACCAGACTTATTGTATACCTTGCTCTGAGTTTGGCAAAGGAATACAATTTTGATCTAAGAGTAGATCACTAGAAAGCGGTCAAGAATATCCTTTAGTGAGGACTAAGGAGATGTTTCTCGATTATGAAGGTGATAAAAGAGTTCATCGTAAACAGTTACATCGATGCAAGCTTTTACACCGATCCAGATGACTCTAAGTCTCAATCTGGATACATATTGAAAGTGGGAGCAATTAGCTAGAGTAGCTCCGAGCAGAGCATTGTAGACATAGAATATTTGCAAAATACATACGGCTCTGTATGTGACAGACCCATTGACTAAACTTCTCTCACAAGCAAAACATGATCATACCTTAGTACTCTTTGGGTGTCAATCACATAGCAATGTGAACTAGATTGTTGACTCTAGTAAACCCTTTGGGTGTTGGTCACATGACAATGTGAACTATGGGTGTTAATCATATACAGATATGAATATTGGTGTTAAATCACATGATGATGTGAACTAGATTATTGACTCTAGTGCAAGTGGGAGACTGAAGGAAATATGCCCTAGAGGCAATAATAAAGTTATTATTTATTTCCTTATATCATGATAAATGTTTATTATTCATGCTAGATTTGTATTAACCGGAAACATGATACATGTGTGAATACATAGACAAACATAACGTCACTAGTATGCCTCTACTTGACTAGCTCATTAATCAAAGATGGTTATGTTTCCTAACCATAGGCATGTGTTGTCATTTGATTAACAGGATCACATCATTAGGAGAATGATGTGATTGACATAACCCATTCTGTTAGCCTAGCACTTGATCGTTTAGTATGTTGCTATTGCTTTCTTCATGACTTATACATGTTCCTGTAACTATGAGATTATGCAACTCCCGTTTACCGGAGGAACACTTTGTGTGCTACCAAATGTCACAACGTAACTAGGTGATTATAAAGGAGCTCTACAGGTGTCTCCGAAGGTACATGTTGGGTTGGCGTATTTCGAGATTAGGTTTTGTCACTCCGATTGTCGGGGAGGTATCTCTGGGCCCTCTCGGTAATGCACATCACTATAAGCCTTGCAAGCAATGTAGCTAATGAGTTAGTTATGGAAGGATGCATTATGTAACGAGTAAAGAGACTTGCCGGTAACGAGATTGAACTAGGTATTGGATACCGACGATCGAATCTCGGGCAAGTAACATACCGATGACAAAGGGAACAACGTATGTTGTTATGCGGTTTGACCGATAAAGATCTTCGTAGAATATGTGGGAGCCAATATGGGCATCCAGTTACCGCTATTGGTTATTGACCGGAAACGTGTCTCGGTCATGTCTACATAGTTCTCGAACCCGTAGGGTCCCCACGCTTAACCTTTCGTTGACGATATAGTATTATATGAGTTATGCATGTTGGTAACCGAATGTTGTTCGGAGTCCCGAATGAGATCATGGACATGACAAGGAACTCCGGAATGGTCCGGAGATAAAGTTTGATATATGGGATAATAGTGTTTGATCTCCGGAAGGGTTCCGGATGTTTCCCGAAATGTTTGGGTACGAGAACACGTTATTTGAGCCAAAGGGGAAAGCCCACAAGGTTTTTGGAAAGCGCAAAAGGAAGTTTTGCGGAGTCCAGGGGCCAGACGCCAGGGTCCCTAGCGTCTGGGTCTAGACGCCGGGAACCCTGGCGTCTGGCCCTGGAGTCCGAGAAGGACTCTTGCCTTTCGGGTGAAACCGACTTTGTGGAGGCTTTTACTCCAAGTTTCGACCCCAAGGCTCAACATATAAATAGAGGGGCAGGGCTAGCACCAAAGACACATCAAGAAACACCAAGCCGTGTGCCGGCAACCCCGTCCCCTCTAGTTTATCCTCCGTCATAGTTTCCGTAGTGCTTAGGCGAAGCCCTGCGGAGATTGTTCTTCACCAACACCGTCACCACGCCGTCGTGCTGCCGGAACTCATCTACTACTTCGCCCGTCTTGCTGGATCGAGAAGGCGAGGACGTCATCGAGCTGAACGTGTATAGAACTCGGAGGTGCCGTGCGTTCGGTACTTCGATCGGTCGGATCGTGAAGACGTACGACTACATCAACCACGTTGATAAACGCTTCCGCTTAGCGATCTTCAAGGGTATGAAGATACACTCCCCCTCTCGTTGCTATACATCACCATGATCTTGCGTGTGCGTAGGAATTTTTTTGAAATTACTACGTTCCCCAACAGAGCCCTCAGCCTCAACCGGGTGAGTGCGTTCTGCTCGCCACCCACGTCGACCACGCCTTTTCGCTCCCCCCGCACCCTTTCTTCCGGGAGTTTCTGAACTTTTTTGGTGCTCAACTCCACCATTTCTCCCCCAACACCATCACGTATTTAGCTGCTTTCGTGTCGATGTGCGAGAACTTCTTGGGGTGTCGACCGCACTGGGTCCTTTTCAAGCACATCTTCACCATTCGTTCCCAATCGGTAAAAAAGGCGAAGTCGAGTGACTCGAAAACCCATGTCATCCAGATGTGCGGGGGTTTAGGTATCCAAAAGAGGAAAGGGAGTGCTTTTCCTGCTATGACTCTTCCTGATTCCGTTAGAGGCTGGCAATCGACTTGGTTCTATTGCCAGGATGTCACGGCTCCAGGTTAGTCGACCGGCCTCCCCCACTTCTCGTTTCACCAAGTCCAGACTCCTGCTCCGCTGAAAGTGAAGACTGGCGAGACCATGGAGACGAGGATGTTGGTGGATAGGGTGGTTCAGCTTATCAATGATGGTGTTACGGGTCTGGATCTATTGGAGGTGTTCCTCAGTCGACGCATCCAGCCTCTCCAGGCTCACGATCACCCGATGTGGCTGTATTCCAGCCCGGACGACACTGCTCGGGTCCATCCAGAAGAAGTACCATCTGCAACAGTAGCTTTGTGGCTGAGGAGCATCACAGGCAATCAGGACAATCCCAGAGGATCTAGACGAGTCGTTCCCTTTAGCAGCGACAACCCACCCGACAAGATATGCTTTTCGCTCCGACTGCTTCTCATTCATGCTCTGACTGCACTTGAGATTGACCGACTCTCGTTCGACCAATTTGTTCCGCAGGTGTTCACTGAGATGCATTCGATGCCCAATGGCGAGCAGGCTTTGGAGCAGGTCCAGGAGGGGGAGGACAGCTCGGAAGATAGTGACGAGTGGGATTCTCAGGAAGACGACGAGGAGGAGGAGGAGGAGAGTGAGGAGTCGAACAAGGAGGAGGAAGTCGACTCGCTGCCGCGCTCCGAACGTCGATCCAAACAGTAACATGACCCGGCCGGCGGGCGCGGGAAAGGTGTGGGTCCGAGTGCCAATACTCAGAAGCGCACTTCGACGTCGACTTCGGAGCCGACGGAGAAGGTGGCCAAGCAGCCTAAAGTTGCTCCCTCCAAGGCCCGAAAGACACTAGCGCGCATCAAGATGGATGTCCCCGTTGCCTCAGGGTGGGTATCTTTTTTGTGTTTCCGTAAGTCGACTGAAGATTTTCTTGATCTGACCAACCAATCCTTGTGTCTATCCAGCCCCACCTCTGCTGCCACTGACATGGACGTCGACAAGGCACCAGGAGACGAAGAGGCCACTCACGAGCTGGTAAGTTCGTTCGACCGAGTTCTGTTTAGTCGAGTGGATGGCCAATTGACTGAAAACTTGACATTTCTCTTCTTATGTAGCTCCACAAGATATCGTTGTGCTTCCTGATGACGAAGAAGAAGTGCCTCTACAGGAGAGGAGGAAGAAGAGTGGAAGCTCAAGCAGGAAGAATCTTGAAGTCTAGGTCCCTCAGTGGACACCAGCGCCTGAAGCGATAGTCCGGACCAACTTCACATTCGCTAACCCGTTGATGACTGATCGTCCGTCGGGGTCGACTGCGCAGTCACCTGCTGCACCGATGCAGCTCCACTCATCTGACCCGGCAGCTACTTCGACCCCTCTGGAGCCATCCCTCTTTGCTACATATCAAACTCCAGACGACTCGCCGGGTGCTGCTAGGGAAGCTGTTTGCCAGGCAAACCTTGTCATGGAGCAGGTGAAAGTGATCCATGAAGCCAGTCAGATAGCTTACAACGCCAGCACTGCTCTTCAGACCAATGTTCAGGTCAGCAAAATTCCGACTGAAATTTTTGAATGTCGCTTTATATCTGATCACCCACTGGGTGTTCCTTCGTTTAGAACTCAGGAAATCTTCAATTCTGCACTTTTCGAATCAGTGGGGGCACGTCGAGTGCACCCACTGGGTGTAGTCCCCGAGACCACGATCGGCTGCTGGCAGTGGACCGAGGTCTAATGATGTGTCTCTCTTTCTTCCTTTTTTTGAACTCATGCTGAGTATTGATATGATCCAGTGGGGGCACGCTAAGTGCACCCACTGGGTGTAGTCCCCGAGACTACGATTGAATATTTGATTCGGCAGTAGTCTTAGAGTAATTCTTTGCTTTCACTCGGCGCTTCGATCTGTCAACTGACATGTCTGTCTTTCTGGCTGCAGAGGTCTTGTGATCTTGGAGCTCGGCTCACCGAGTTAAGAAGAAGCATATCAGCATTGAACTTGAACTCGAACTTGTGAAGAAGAATCTGAAGATTGCCCAACAAGAAACGACCATCATGGGAGGTAATCACTCGACCATCCTGTCTGTTTTGTAGCTTCCTACTTCGCGCTAGTTTTTCCTTCAATCTCTTTGAACCGAGTGATTTCGCACGAGCAGATGTGCGTAGTGAAAATCGTCAACTTCAGTCTTGTCTGAAGAGTGTTGTTTCTTTAGAGAGGATGAAGGAGGCTTTGGAGCAGAAGGATCTGGATCTGGCAGCCGCTCAGAAGGAGGCACGCGATAATACGAAGCTTGCGGACCAGAAGCTGGCTTCGGTCAGCAAACTGGAGGAGAAAGAACGCGAAGCTGAAGGCTGCCATCTCAGATGCCAATCAGGAAGTCGAGCAACTGAAGAAGGACAAGGAAAATCTGACCACTGAAGTTGGCGGCCTGAAGACCAAGACCGACAAGTTAGAGTCCTATCTGGAGCAACTCGCCGCCAAACTTGTTCTGAAGCTTGAAGGTATGATCAGTTGACTCATCACTTTGTTGCTGATTGAACTTTGTTATCTCAGCGTCGATTCATCACTTTCTGCAATGGGACAGAACTGTGTCAGGACTTTGAGGCTGAAACTGGGTGGGTCGAGACAGGTCTCGACCCCATCAACTGTCCCATGAAAGATGAAGTTGCGATGAACCTGCTTCGACTGGAATCGCGCTTGGACGATGCAGTCGACTATCTAGCTCGGCTAAAGGCGGTGATGGCCCGAGTGGACGCCGAGCTCTGGCCTCGGGAGGAAATGTCTCAAGACCTTGAGTCCTTGATGACTCGGCTAAACCAGATTACAGGTTGAGTGCAAGAGTGGAAGAAATCTTCTGCCCGATGTGGTGCTGATGTCGCTTTGTCTCTGGTCCGAGTGCACTGCAAGGAGGCTAAGGAAGACAAGCTGGCAGCTCTCAAAGTGGCAAACACTAAGAAGCACTACTTCCAGGACTTCATGGACACTTTCCTCAAGGCAGCCACTCGCATCGCCGACAGCATCGACCTCGACAGCTTCTGTGACCCGGCCAGTCCTTCTCCCGCCGAGTGATAAAAAACATTACGCTATCACTTTTATTTGCCTCGGAATGCTGTGTGAATTTGTAACCGTTAAAACTCCTTCGGGCCTGATGCCCGAGCACTTTATTCTGCGGTTAAGAAACTTTGGATTTGTCATCTCATAAATTCCGTCTGTCTTCGAACAAAAATTGTTTTTCCCTCGAATTCTTGTCTGTTTGCTTGATGCAGCTTCTGGAGAAGGATGGCCAGTCGACTGATCGGGCGGGCCTTGAACAACCTTGATCAGCTCATCAGCGAGGCGTTCAGCAATGGTCTTGGCATTCCAGTCGACTGATCGGGTGATCTCCGAGTAGCATAGATCAGCTCATCAGCAAGGCACTCAGCAATGGTCTTGACGTTCCAGTCGGCGTATCGGGTGATCCTTGAGTAGCATTGATCAGCTCATCAGCAAGGCACTCAACAATGGTCTTGACGTTCCAGTCGGCCGATCGGGTGATCCTTAAGTAGCATTGATCATCTCATCAGCAAGGCGCTCAGCAATGGTCTTGACGTTCCCGTCAACCGATTGGGTGATCCTTGAGCAGCATTGATCAACTCATCAGCAAGGCATCCAGCAATGGTCTTGACGTTCCTGTCAACCGATTGGGTGATCCTTGAGTAGCATTGATCAGTTCATCGGCAAGGCACTCAGCAATGGTCTTGACGTTCCTGTCAACCACCCGGTAAGGTTTTTCAAACTTAGGCGAGCACTGGGCTGCAGCTAAGCCCCCCAAGTGGGAGGTTTGCTCTCCCCTCGGTAGAATTTTTCAAACTTAGGCGAGTACGAGACTGCAGCTAAGCCCCCGAGTGGGAGGTTTGCTCTCCACTCGGTAGGATTTTTCAAACTTAGGCGAGTACGAGACTACAGCTAAGCCCCCGAGTGGGAGGTTTGCTCACCACTCGGTAGGATTTTTCAAACTTAGGTGAGTACGGGACTGCAACTAAGCCCCCGAGTGGGAGGTTTGCTCTCCACTCGGTAGGATTTTTCAAACTTAGGCGAGTACGAGACTGCAGCTAAGCCCCGAGTGGGAGGTTTGCTCACCACTCGGTAGGATTTTTCAAACTTAGGCGAGTACGGGACTGCAGCTAAGCCCCCGAGTGAGAGGCAGACTCATCACTCGGTAGGATTTTTATCACTTAGGCGATCACTGGGCTGCGGCTAAGCCCCCGAGTGAGAGGCAGACTCATCACTCGGTAGGATTTTTATCACTTGGGCGAGCACTGGGCTGTAGCTAAGCCCCCGATTGAGAGGCAGACTCATCACTCAGTAAGATTTTTATCACTTAGGCAAGCACTGGGCTGCAGCTAAGCCCCCAAGTGAGAGGCAGACTCATCACTCGGTAGGATTTTTATCACTTAGGCGAGCACTGGGCTGCAGCTAAGCCCCCGAGTGAGAGGCAGACTCGTCACTCGGTAGGATTTTTATCACTTAGGCGAGCACTGGGCTGCATCTAAGCCCCCGAGTGAGAGGCAAACTCATCACTCGGTAGGATTTTTATCACTTAGGCGAGCACTAGGCTGCAGCTAAGCCCCCGAGTGACAGGCGGACTCATCACTTGGTAGGATTTTTTGTCACTTAGGCGAGCACTGGGCTGCAGCTAAGCCCCTGAGTGAGAGGCAGACTCATCACTCGGTAGGATTTTTAACACTTAGGCGAGCACTAGCCCGCAGCTAAGCCCCCGAGTGAGAGGCAGACTCCTCACTCGGTAGGATTTTTATCACTTCGTCTTAGGCGAAATAGATTCGCAGCTAAGGTAATTCGTACAAAAGAAATAAACAACAACCATTCGGAAGAAGTAAATTATGTCTTTTGATGGTCAAACTAAAAGGTATTTCTTATTACATCTCATCATTCTAAATATTTAAGAATAGAAAGGGCGGAGCAGATCCGCATTTCACGAGCGTGGCTCATCTTTATTATGTTCGACGTTGAAGAGACGGTATGCTCCGTTGTGGAGCACCTTGGTGATGACGAAAGGGCCTTCCGAAGCAGGAGAAAGCTTGTGATGTCTTTGCTGGTCCACTCAAAGAACCAGGTCTCCTTCTTGAAATGCTCGACCCCTCACGTTTCTTGCGTGAAATCTACGCAAGTCTTGCAGATAAATGGTCGACCGGATCAAGTCCATCTCTCTTTCTTCTTCCAAGAGGTCGACTGCATCTTGCCGAGCTTGTTCTGCTTCTTCTTCTGAGAAGAGTTCGAATCGAGGTGCATTGTGGAGCAAATCACTGGGGAGCACGGCTTCAGCTCCGTAGACTAAGAAGAATGGAGTCCTTCCAGGCGACCGGTTAGGGGTTGTCCTCAACCCCCACAGCACGGATGGGAGCTCGTCGACCCAGGATCCTGCTGCATGTTTCAGATCACGCATCAACCGAGGCTTCAATCCTTTGAGAATCAATCCATTTGCCCGCTCGGCCTGCCCGTTCGACTGAGGATGAGCGACCGAAGCGTAGTCGACTCTTGTGCCTTGGGAGGCACAAAAGGCTTTGAATTCTTCAGAATCGAAGTTCGAGACGTTATTTGTGATGATGCTGTGAAGAACGCCATATCTGAATATAAGTTCCCTGATGAAACTCACAGTTGTGCTTGCTTCAAGGCTTTTGATGGGCTTGGCTTCGATCCACTTGGTGAACTTGTCGACTGCTACCAGCACATGAGTAAATCCACTCATGCCTGTCCTCAAAGGTCCAACCATGTCCAGTCCCCAGACGACGAAAGGCCAGATGAGTGGAATTGTTTTTAGAGCCGACGCAGGTTTATGAGACATGTTGGAGTAAAACTGGCAACCTTCACACTTGTCCACTATTTCCTTAGCCATCTCGTTGGCCCGCGGCCAGTAAAATCTGGCTCGGTATGTTTTGGCCACGATGGTCTGAGAGGACGCGTGGTGACCGCAGGTCCCCGAGTGAATATCATTGAGGATCACTCGACCTTCCTCTGGCGTGATACACTTCTGGCAAACTCCAGTTGCACTTTCTCTGAACAACTGTCCCTTTATCACAGTAAAGGCCTTAGATCGCCGGACGACCTGTCGAGCCTCTTCTTCGTCTTCTGGAAGTTCTTTCCTAAGAATGTATGCGATGTACGGCACTATCCAGTCGGGAGTGATGACCAGGATCTCCATGACTAAGTCGACCACGGCTGGGATGTCAACTTCAGTCGAATCTGTAGCACTCTTGGGTTGTGGTGACTCTTCAGTGAAGGGATCCTCCTGAACCGAAGGTGAATGAATATGTTCTAGAAACACATTGCGGGGGATGGCCTCTCTCTTGGAACCTATTTTTGCCAACTCATCTGCAGCTTGATTTTTCAATCGGGGCACATGGTGAAGTTCCAACCCCTCAAACCTCTTTTCTAGCTTCCTGACAGCATTGCAGTAACCAGTCATGGCTGGACTTCTGACATCTCATTCCTTCATCACCTGGTTAACCACCAAATCTGAATCGCCATACACCATGAGGCGACGGACGCCGAGTGAAATGGCCATACGCAACCCATATAGGAGTGCTTCGTATTCTGCTTCATTATTGGAGGAATCAAAGTGAATCTAGAGAACGTAATTGAGCTTGTCTCCACGGGGGGGACACTAATACTACTCCAGCACCTGATCCGTTTAACATCTTGGAGCCATCGAAGAACATAGTCCAATGTTTCGAGTGAACTTGAGTCGGTAGTTGCTGTTCGATCCACTCGGCAAGGAAATCCGCGATTGCTTGGGACTTGATAGCATTCTTTTCCTCAAATTTGCTGTCCAGAGGAAGGAGTTCAATCGCCCATTTTGCCACTCGACTAGTTGCATCTCTGTTATTCACGATCTCAGACAATGGTGCATCCCTGACGACTGTAATAGAGTGATCAGAGAAGTAATGTGCAACCTTCTTCATGGTCATGTAAATTAAATAGACAAGCTTCTGATAATGACAATAGCGTTGCTTGGACGGAGTCAAAACTTCAGAGAGATAATAAACTGGGCGTTGAACCTTGTAAGCCTTTCCTTCCTCTTGTCGCTTGACCGTGAGTACTTTACTGACAACTTGACCAGTGGCAGCAATGTAAAGCAGTAAAGGCTCTTTGTTGATTGGCACAGCGAGCACCGGCTGGGTGGAAAGCAAGGCTTTGAGCTCTGCAAACGCTGCATCAGCTTCTTTAGACCACTCGAACTTATCAGATTTCTTCATCAATCGGTAAAGAGGCAAGGCCTTTTCACCGAGACGAGAGATGAATCGACTCAAGGCGGCCAAACAACCAGTCAGCTTCTGGATGTCTTGCACTCGCACAGGGCATTTCATTCGGAGGATGGTATCAACTTTTTCTGGGTTGGCGTCGATCCCTCGTTCGGAAACGAGAAAGCCAAGCAGCTTTCCTCCTGGAACTCCGAATGTGCATTTTGACAGATTAAGCTTGATATCGTAACTTCTTAGGTTGGCAAAGGTTTCAGCGAGGTCAGTCAATAGGTCGGAACCTTTGCGAGACTTGACCACGATGTCATCCATGTACGCCTCCACATTCCGACTGATTTGGGTGAGCAGGCACTTCTGGATCATTCTCATGAACGTGGCTCCGGCAATTTTAAGACCGAATGGCATGGTGACATAGCAAAAACACCCGAATGGGGTGATGAAAGTTGTTTTTATTTCATCGGGGCCATACAATCGGATCTTATGATACCCGGAATATGCATCTAGGAAAGACAGGCACTCACATCCCGCAGTCGAGTCAACAATCTGATCGATACGGGGGAGAGGGAAGTGATCTTTCGGGCAGGCCCGATTGATATGCTTGCAATCAATGCACATGTGAAGTGAATCCTCCTTCTTGGGGACCATGACGACATTGGCAAGCCACTCGGAGTGGTAGATTTAATGGATGAACTCTGCTGCCAATAGTCGAGCCACTTCTTCACCAATTGCTTTTCTCTTCTGAACGGTGGACCGCCGAAGGTGCTCTTTGACGGGTTTTACTTTGGGGTCGACACGCAAACGGTGCTCAGCCAGTTCTCTAGGTACACCTGGCATGTCAGAGGGTTTCCATGCGAAGATGTCCCCGTTCTCACGGAGGAACTGGATGAGCGCTTCTTCCTATTTGCTGTCGAGTGTTGTTGATATATGAGTCGGGGCAACATTTGGGTCGGTCGGGTGAATATGAATCGGCTTCGTTTCACCAGTCGACTGGAATGCAGAGTCTGTAGCAGGCTTCTTGGCCCGAAGCAAATCACTCGGATCCGCACTCTTCTGATACTCCTGGAATTCAACCGCCGCCATCTGTGCATCGGCGATTTTGGAACCTTTCTGGAAACATTCTTCTGCTTTTTGCCGATTGCCAGTGACTGTGCTCACACCTTTGGGGCCAGACATCTTCATCTTGAGGTACACATAACACGGTCGAGCCATGAAACGTGCGTATGCTGGCCTCCCCAGGATGGCGTGATAAGCACTCTGGAAATCCACGACTTCAAATGTCAACTTTTCTTTCCGGTAATGCTTGGAGTCACCGAAAACCACGTCGAGGGTGATCTGGCCGAGTGACTCGGCCTTCTTTCCGGGGATAACGCTGTGAAAGCTCATGTTGCTCTCTCTAAGCTTGGACATCAGGATGCCCATCCCCTTCAAGGTTTCAGCATACAGGATATTCAGGCCGCTACCTCCATCCATCAGCACTTTAGTCATTCGGGTGCCACCAACCACTGGGTTGACCACCAGCGCTTGCCTCCCGGGGGGTGACTACGCGAGCAGGATGGTCTGACTGGTCGAATGTGATGGTTGTCTAGGACCATTTCAAGTACGTGGTCGTCGTCGCCGGAGCAACCATATTCACCTCTTTGTTGATGACCTTCAACCGACTCTTGCTCTCAACATCAGCAAAAATCATGAGAGTGGAATTGACCTTGGGGTAGCCGTCGTCTTCCTCTTCCTCCTCATCTCTGCCCGACTCCTTGTCCTTCTCATTGGGTTGTTTCTCCCGGAACTGTTGGATCAGGAGTCGACATTGTCGAGTGGTATGCTTTGGGTAAATCAGATTACCCTCCTCATCTTTCTTCATGTGGATGTGACACGGCAAATCCAACACGTCATTTCCTGCTTGATCTTTTACCTTCTTAGGAGGCCAGGGCCCCTTAGGTTTTCCCTTAAACTTTCCTTGAGCTACTGCTGCAATCTCACCAGGTGCCGCTGGCTCTGCTTTACGCTTTTGTTTCCGACTGGGACCACCTCCACCGGCCTCTTGACCGACCGGTTTACTCTTCCCGCTACGGAGTCGGTCCTCTTCTTCTTCCTTAGCATACCGGCTGGCTATCTCCGTCATCCAGGTCAGAGTCATATCCCCAGTCCGACCGAACTTCAGAACCAACTCTTGGTACTTGACACCTTCCTTAAAGCGCACACTACCTGATGCTCTGATACATTCTCCACGGTGTGATGCAAAGTGGTCCACCTCTGAATGAATTCCCTCAAAGTTTCATTCGGCTTATGCACACAATGCTGCAACTCGGGAAGCCCTGCCGGCCGCTTGCACATGCCTTCAAAGGTCCTTACAAACACTCGAGATAGCTCTTCCCAACTGTGTATAATGTCCGGGGCCAACTGAGTCAACCACGCTCGGGCTGACCCTTCCAACATAAGAGGGAGATGCTTCCTTGCTATCTCATTGTTTCCTCCTCCAATTTGCATAGCCACTCGGTAATCCTCAAGCCAAGTTTCAGGCTTGGATTCTCCAGTGAACTTACTGACTCCTGTTGCTAATCTGAAGTTGGGAGGAATCACTGCAGCCCTGATGGCTCTGCTGAAACACTCTGGGCCTGAAACATGTGACCTGCTGCCACTAGTGTCGGGGATCGTAGCAGAAATTTAAAATTTTCTACGCATCACCAAGATCAATATATGGAGAATCGAGCAATGAGGGGAAGGGGAGTGCATCTGCTTACCCTTGTAGATCGCTAAGCGGAAGCGTTCAAGTGAACGGGGTTGATGGAGTAGTTCTTGTCGTGATCCAAATCATCGATGATCCTAGCGCCGAACGGACGGCACCTCCGCGTTCAACACACATACGATTGGGAGAGACATCTCCTTCTTCTTGATCCAGCAAGGGAAGGAGAGGTTGATGGAGATCTAGCAGCACGACGGCGTGGTGGTGGAAGTAGCGGGATCCCGACAGGGCTTCGCCAAGCGCAAGTGGGGAGGAAGAGGTGTCACGGGAGGGAGGGAGGCGCCAGGGACTCAGGTGTGGCTGCCCTCCCTCCCCTCCACTATATATAGGGGCCTAGGGGGTGCTGGCCCCTTGTAGATCCCATCTAGGGAGGGGGGCGGCTGCCCTAGGGGTGGCTTGGCTTCCAAGCCAAGTGGAGGCGCCCCCACCCCTTAGGGTTTCTAACCCTAGGTGCATGGGAGGCCCAGGGGGGCGTACCAGCCCACCAGGGGCTGGTTCCCACGCCCCTTCAGCCCATGGGGCCCTCCGGGACAGGTGGCCCCACCTGGTGGACCCCCGGGACCCTTCCAGTGGTCCCGGTACAATACCGATGACCCTCGAAACTTTCCCGGTGGCCGAAACTGGACTTTCTATATATAAATCTTTACCTCCGGACCATTCCGGAACTCCTCATGACATCCGGGATCTCATCCGGGACTCCGAACAACTTTCGGGTTACCGCATACTAACATCACTACAACCCTAGCGTCACCGAACCTTAAGTGTGTAGACCCTACGGGTTCGGGAACCATGCAGACATGACCGAGACAACTCTCCGGCCAATAACCAACAGCGGGATCTGGATACCCATGTTGGCTCCCACATGTTCCACGATGATCTCATCGGATGAACCACGATGTCGTGGATTCAATCAATCTCGTATTCAATTCCCTTTGTCTACCTGTATAGTACTTGCCCGAGATTCGATCATCGGTATCCCGATACCTCGTTCAATCTCGTTACCGGCAAGTCTCTTTACTCGTTCCGTAACACATCATCCCGTGATCAACTCCTTGGTCACATTGTGCACATTATGATGATGTCCTACCGAGTGGGCCCAGAGATACCTCTCCGTCACACGGAGTGACAAATCCCAGTCTTGATTCGTGCCAACCCAACAGACACTTTCGGAGATACCCGTAGTGCACCTTTATAGCCACCCAGTTACGTTGTGACGTTTGGTACACCCAAAGCATTCCTACGGTATACGGGAGTTGCACAATCTCATGGTCTAAGGAAATGATACTTGACATTAGAAAAGCTTTAGCATATGAACTACACGATCTTTGTGCTATGCTTATGATTGGGTCTTGTCCATCACATCATTCTCCTAATGATGTGATCCCGTTATCAACGACATCCAATGTCCATGGTCAGGAACTGTAACCATCTATTGATCAACGAGCTAGTCAACTAGAGGCTTACTAGGGACATGGTGTTGTCTATGTATCCAAACATGTATCTAAGTTTCCTATCAATACAATTATAGCATGGATTATAAACGATTATCATGAACAAGGAAATATAATAATAACTAATTTATTATTGCCTCTAGGGCATATTTCCGACAGTCTCCCACTTGCGCTAGAGTCAATAATGTAGTTCACATCGCCATGTGATTAACACTCACAGGTCACATCGCCATGTGACCAACATCCAAAGAGTTTACTAGAATCAATAATCTAGTTCACATCACTATGTGATTAACACTCAATGAGTTCTGGGTTTGATCATGTTATGCTTGTGAGAGAGGTTGTAGTCAACGGGTCTGCAATATTCAGATCCCTATGTAATTCGCAAAACTTTATGTCATATCATAGATGCTGCTACCATGTTCCACTTGGAGCTATTACAAATTGTTGCTCCATTATACGTATCCGGTATCAATACTCAGAGCTATCCGGATAGGTGTTAAGCTTGCATCGATGCAACTCTTTACGTCGAACTCTTTATCACCTCCATAACCGAGAAACATATCCTTATTCCTCTAAGGATAATTTTGACCGCTATCTGGTGATCCACTCCTTCATCACCTTTGTACCCTCTTGCCAGACATGTGGCAAGGCACACATCAGGTGCGGTACACAGCATAGCATACTATGGAGCCTACGTCTAAGCATAGGGGACGACCTTCGTCCTTTCTCTCTATTCTGCTGTGGTCAGGTCTTGAGTCTTACTCAACACTCACACCTTATGACACAGCCAAGAACTCCTTCTCCGCCGATCTATTTTGAACTCCTTCAAAATCTTGTCATGGTGTGTACTCATTTGAAAGTACTATCAAGCGATTTTGATCTATCCTTATCGATCTTGATGCTTAATGTTCAAGTAGCTTAATCCAGGTTTTGCCTTGAAAAAAACACTTTTCAAATAACCCTATATGCTTTCCACAAACTCTACATCATTTCTGATCAACAATATGTCAACAACATATACTCACCAGAAATTCTATAGTGCTCCCACTCACTTCTTTGGAAATACAAGTTTCTCATAAACTTTGTATAAACCCAAAATCTTTGATCATCTCATCAAAGTGTATATTCCAACTCCGAGATGCTTACTCCAGTCCTTAGAAGGATTGCTGGAGCTTTGCATACTTGTTAGCATCTTTTAGGATTGACAAAAACCTTCTGGTTGTATCACATGCAACCTTTCCTCAAGAAAATTATCGAGGAAACAATGTTTTGACATCCTATCTGCAAGATTTCATAAATAATGCAGTAACTGCTAATAAGATTTCAACAGACTCTTAGCATCACTACGAGTGAGAAAGTCTCATCGTAGTCAACTCCTTGAACTTGTCGGAAACATCTTAGCGACAAGCTGAGCTTTCTTAATGGTGACACATACCATCATTGTCTGTCTACCCTCTTAGAATCCATCTATACCCAACAGCCTTACGACCATTAAGTAGTTCTTCCAAAGTCTAATCTTTGTTTTCATATATGGATCCTCTCTCGGATTTTATGGCCTCGAGCCATTTGCCAGAATCCGGGCCCACCATCGCTTCTCCAGAGCTCGTAGGTTCATTATTGTCTAGCAACATGACCTCCTAAGACAGGATTACGTACCACTCTGAAGTAGTACGCATCCTTGTCGACCTACGAGGTTTGGTAGTGACTTGATCCAAAGTTTCATGATCACTATCATAAGCTTCCACTTCAATTGGTGTAGGTGCCACAAGAACAACTCCCTGTGCCTTGCTACACACTAGTTGAAGTGACGGTTCAATAACCTTATCAAGTCTCCACCATCCTCCCACTCAATTCTTTCGAGAGAAACTTTTTCTCGAGAAAGGACTCGTTTCTAGAAACAATCACTCTTGCTTCTGGGTCTGAAATAGGAGGTATACCCAACTGTTTTGGGTATTCTATGAAGATGCATTTATCTGCTTTGGGTTCGAGCTTATCAACCTTTTTTCACATAAGCGTCGCAGCCCCAAACTTTTAAGAAACGACAGCTTAGGTTTCTCCAAACCATAGTTCATCCGGTGTCTTCTCAACGGAATTGCGTGGTGCCCTATTTAAAGTGAATGCGGTTGTCTCTAATGCCTAACCCATATACGATAGTGGTAATTCGATAAGAGACATCATGGTATGCACCATATCCAATAGGCTGCAGCTATGATGTTCGGACACACCATCACACTATGGTGTTCCAGGTGGTGTTAGTTGTGAAACAATTTCCACAATGTCTCAATTGTGTACCAAACTCGCAACTCAGATATTTATCTCTATGATCATATCATAGACATTTTATCCTCTTGTCATGAAGATCTTACTCTTCACTCTGAAATTACTTGAACCTTTCAATAATTCAGACTTGTGTTTCATCAAGTAAATATACTCAACATCTACTCAAATCATCTGTGAAGTAAGAACATAACGATATCCACTACATGCCTCAGCACTCATTGGACTGCGCACATCAAAATGTGTTAATTCCAACAAGTTGCTTTCTTGTTCCATCTTACTGAAAAACAAGGCTTTTCCAGTCATCTTGCCCATGTGGTATGATTTGCATGTCTCAAGTGATTCAAAATCAAGTGAGTCCAAACGATCCATCTGCATGGAGTTTCTTCATGCGTGCATACCAATAGAAATGGTTCGCATGTCTCAAACTTTTCAAAAACGAGTGAGTCCAAAGATCCATCAACATGGAGCTTCTTCATGCGTTTTATACCATTATGACTTACATGGCAGTGCCACAAGTAGGTGGTACTATCATTACTATCTTATATCTTTTGGCATGAACCTGTGTATCACTACGATCGAGATTCAATAAACCATTCATTTTTAGGTGCAAGACCATTGAAGGTATTATTCAAATAAACAAAGTAACCATTATTCTCCTTAAATGAATAACCGTATTGCGATAGACATAATCCAATCATGTCTATGCTCAACGCAAACACCAAATAACAATTATTTAGGTTTAGCACCGATCCCGATGGTAGAGGGAGCGTGCGATGTTTGATCACATCAACCTTGGAAATACTTCCAACACATATCGTCACCTCGCCTTTAGCTAGTCTCCGTTTATTCCGTAGCTTTTTGTTTCGAGTTACTAACACTTAGCAACCAAACCGGTATATAATACCCTGGTGCTGGTAGGAGTACTAGTAAAGTAGACATTAATATAATGTATATCCAATATACTTCTATCGACCTTGCCATCCTTTCTCATCTACCAAGTATCTAGGGTATTTCCACTCCAGTGATCGTTCCCCTTATATCAGAAGCACTTAGTCTCGGGTTTGGGTTCGACCTTGGGTTTCTTAACTAGAGCAGCAACTGATTTGTCGTTTCATGAAGTATCCCTTCTTGCCCTTGCCTTTCTTGAAACTAGTGGTTTTACTAACCATCAACAATTGATGCTCTTACTCGATTTCTACTTTCGCGGTGTCAAACGTCGCGAATTGATGAAGGATCATCATGTCTATCCCTGATATGTTATAGTTCATCACGAAGCTCTAATAGTTTGGTGGCAGTGACTATGGAGAACCATCACTATCTCATCTGGAAGATTAACTCCCACTCGATTCAAGTGATTGTAGTACTCAGACAAGCTGAGAACATGCTCAATGATTGAGCTTTTCTGCCTTAGTTTGCAGGCTTAAGAAACTTGTCAGAGGTCTCATACCTCTTGACGTGGGCACTAGCCTGAAATCCCAATTTCAGTCCTTAGAACATCTCATATGTTCCGCGACATTTCAAAAATTGCCTTTGACGCCTCAATTCTAAACCGTTTAACATTACGCACTGAACTATCACGTAGTCATCAAAACGTGTATGTCAGATGTTCGCAACATCCACAGATGACGTTCGATGTTCAGCACACCGAGCGGTGCATTAAGGACATAAGCCTTCTGCGCAGCAATGAGGACAATCCTCAGTTTTCGGACCCAATCCGCATAGTTGCTACTATCAACTTTCAACTAAATTTTCTCTAGGAACATATCTAAAATAGTAGAACTAAAGCGCGAGCTACGACATAATTTGCAAAAACCTTTTTGACTATGTTTAGGATAATTAAGTTCATCTTATGAACTCCCAGTCAGATAGACATCCCTCTAGTCATCTAAGTGATTACATGATCCGAATCAACTAGGCCGTGTCCGATCATCATGTGAGATGGACTAGTTATCATCGGTGAACATCTTCATGTTTATCGTATCTACCATACGACTCATGCTCGACCTTTCGGTCTCTTGTGTTCCGAAGCCATGTATGTACATGCTAGGCTCGTCAAGTCAACCTAAGTGTTTCGCGTGTGTAAATCTGGCTTACACCCGTTGTATGTGAACGTTAGAATCTATCACACCCGATCATCACGTGGTGCTTCGAAACAATGAACTTTCGCAGCGGTGCACAGTTAGGGGGAACACTTTCTTGAAACTTTAATGAGGGATCATCTTATTTACTACCATCATTCTAAGCAAATAAGATGCATAAACATGATAAACATCACATGCAATCAAATAGTGACATGATATGGCCAATATCATTTTGCTCCTTTTGATCTCCATCTTCGGGGCTCCATGATCATCATTGTCACCGGCATGACACCATGATCTCCATCATCATGATCTCCATCATCATGTCTCCATGAAGTTGTCTCGCCAACTATTACTTCTACTACTATGGCTAACGGTTTAGCAATAAAGTAAAGTAATTACATGGCGTTGTTCATTGACATGCAGGTCCTACAATAAATTAAGACAACTCCTATGGCTCCTGCCGGTTGTCATACTCATCGACATGCAAGTCGTGATTCCTATTACAGGAACATGATCAATCTCATACATCACATATCATTCATCACATTCTTTTGGCCATATCACATCACATAGCATACCCTGCAAAAACAAGTTAGACGTCCTCTAATTGTTGTTTGCATGTTTTACATGGCTGCTATGGGTTTCTAGCAAGAACATTTCTTACCTACGCAAAAACCACAACGTGATATGTCAATTGCTATTTACCCTTCATAAGGACCCTTTTCATCGAATCCGATCCGACTAAAGTGGGAGAGAAAGACACCCGCTAGCCACCTTATGCAACTAGTGCATGTCAGTCGGTGGAACCTGTCTCACATAAGAGTACGTGTAAGGTCGGTCCGGGCCGCTTCATCCCACGACGCCGCCGAATCAAGATAGGACTAGTAATGGCAAGTAAATTGACAAAATCGACACCCACAACAACTTGTGTTCTACTCGTGCATAGAAACTACGCATAGACCTAGCTCATGATGCCACTGTTGGGGCTCATAGCAGAAATTTAAAATTTTCTACGCATCACCAAGATCAATCTATGGAGTAATCTAGCAACAACGGGAAGGGGAGTGCATCTACATACCCTTGTAGATCGCTAAGCGGAAGCGTTCAAGTGAACAGGGTTGATGGAGTCATACTCGTCGTGATCCAAATCACCGATGATCCTAGCGCCGAATGGACGGCACCTCCGCGTTCAACACACATACAGTTGGGAGAGACATCGCCTTCTTCTTGATCTAGCAAGGGAAGGAGAGGTTGATGGAGATCCAGCAGCACGACGGCGTGGTGGTGGAAGTAGCGGGATCCCGGCAGGGTTTCGCCAAGCGCAAGCAGGGAGGAAGAGGTGTCACGGGAGGGAGGGAGGCGCCAGGGACTCAGGTGTGGCTGCCCTCCCTCCCCTCCACTATATATAGGGGCCTAGGGGGTGCTGGCCCCTTGTAGATCCCATCTAGGGAGGGGGCGGCTGCCCTAGGGGTGGCTTGGCCTCCAAGCCAAGTGGAGGCGCCCCCACCCCTTAGGGTTTCTAACCCTAGGCGCATGGGAGGCCCAAGGGGGGACGCACCAGCCCTCCAGGGGCTGATTCCCACTCCCCTTCAGCCCATGGGGCCCTCCGGGATAGGTGGCCCCACCCGGTGGACCCGCGGGACCCTTCCGGTGGTCCCGGTACAATACCGACGACACCCGAAACTTTCCCGGTGGCTGAAACTGGACTTCCTATATATAAATCTTTACCTACGGACCATTCCGGAACTCCTCGTGACATCCGGATCTCATCCGGGACTCCGAACAACTTTCGGGTTACCGCATACTAACATCTCTACAACCCTAGTGTCACCGAACCTTAAGTGTGTAGACCCTACAGGTTCGGGAACCATGCAGACATGACCGAGACAACTCTCCGGCCAATAACCAACAGAGGGATATGGATACCCATGTTGGCTCCCACATGTTCCACGCTGATCTCATCGGATGAACCACGATGTCGAGGATTCAATCAATCCCATATTCAATTCCCTTTGTCTACCGGTATAGTACTTGCCCGAGATTCGATCGCCGGTATCCCGCTACCTTGTTCAATCTCATTACCGGGAAGTCTCTTTACTCGTTCCATAACACATCATCCCGTGATCAACTCCTTGGTCACATTGTGCACATTATGATGATGTCCTACCGAGTGGGCCCAGAGATACCTCTCCGTCACACGGAGTGACAAATCCCAGTCTTGATTCGTGCCAACCCAACAGACACTTTTGGAGATACCCGTAGTGCACCTTTATAGCTACCCAGTTACGTTGTGACGTTTGGTACACCCAAAGCATTCCTACGGTATCCGGGAGTTGCACAATCTCATGGTATAAGGAAATGATACTTGACATTAGAAAAGCTTTAGCATACGAACTACACGATCTTTGTGCTAGGCTTAGGATTGGGTCTTGTCCATCACATCATTCTCCTAATGATGTGATCCCGTTATCAAAGACATCCAATGTCCATAGTCAGGAAACCGTAACCATCTATTGATCAACGAGCTAGTCAACTAGAGGCTTACTAGGGACATGGTGTTGTCTATGTATCCACACATGTATCTGAGTTTCCTATCAATACAATTATAGCATGGATAATAAACGATTATCATGAACAAGGAAATATAATAATAACTAATTTATTATTGCCTCTAGGGCATATTTCCAACAACTCGGACGGTCTCTGCCCAGGTCTTCTCTGTGTGCTCTATTCTGGTCGACCATGCCTTGGATGAGAATGGATCTCGTATCGAAGCCTGGCTCCCTTGGGTCGACTGGAGCTCTGCGCTCATCCCTGTGATGGTGCCTGTCATCGTGTTGCCGAGGCACGTACGATGCACTCCTCGGAGGAGGCATTGGCTCTCGACGACGATTGTCGCGGTCGAACTGACGACCGTACTGCCCATGACCCTCACGCCGCGGGGGCGATCTTGGGCTATGGGCCGACTGAACTGTATCCGCTGCCACGGATCTGCTATGTATCCTATTCCGCGACTGAGACACCGTGGAATTCTGCTCTCCTGCTGCTCTGAGCAGGGCCCGGATCTGTTCCAACCCTCGGCCAGCCTCTGATTGGGACGGTTGAATCGACTCTGCAATTCGGGCCGCAGTAGTGAGGTTCTGAATCGGAGTACGGTATACCTTAGGTGGAGGCGGGAAAAGCTGTCATCGACTGGACTCAGGAACCCGTTCCCGGGCTCGCTCATCGAGAGCGCGCTGCAAGTTCTCCAATCGAGTGCGCTCAGCTAGATTACCCAAGCGCGCCTCCTCCAAGGCTTGAGCCTCGGGAGTTTCTCCAACGATGGGCGTGTGAAGTGTGTCCATGTTGCGACGACGAAGATCCTCTCTCTGCTGCGAAGAGAGAGGTTCGGGATGGTACTCCTCGTGGACCCGTGATGGATCGCCGCCAGCCTCTTCGCCGTCCTCGCGGCGAAAGCCAGGTGGGCAACGCGGACCATTGACCATCAGGACTTCAGCCGCAGGATCGCTGCTATCGCACTCGGACGCCGTCTCTGCGGACCCAGTCGACAGATCGAATAGGCCGTGGAGAGTTTCGTCGGGCTCTATTGCTGTGACTTGATGAGTGGCCGAACGTCGAGCTGTTGGGGAACGTTGCAGAAAACAATAAATTTCCTACGGTTTCACCAAGATCCATCTATGAGTTCATCTAGCAACGAGTGATTAGATGCATCTACATACCTTGTAGATCGCAAGCGGAAGCGTTCAAAGAACGGGGATGATGTAGTCGAACACAACGTGATCCTAATCACCGGAGATCCTAGCACCGAACGGACGGCACCTCCGCGTTCAACACACGTACGGAACAGCCACGTCTCCTCCTTCTTGATACAGCAAGGGAGGGAGGAGAGGTTGAGAGAGATGGCACCAGCAGCAGCACGACGGCATGGTGTTGATGGAGCTGCAGTACTCCGGCAGAGCTTCGCTAAGCACTATGGAGGAGGAGGAAGAGGTGTTGGAGAGGGAGAAGGAGGCAACCAAAGGCCAAGGTATGAAGTCCCTCCTCTCCCCCACTATATATAGGCGGGCCAAGGGGGGGTGGCCGGCCCTAGGAGATCCAATCTCCTTAGGGGGCGGCGGCCAAGGGGGGTTTCCCTCCCCCCCAAGGCACCTAGGACGTGCCTTCCCCTCCTAGGACTCTTCCCCCCTCAAACCCTAGGCGCATGGGCCTATGTGGGGCTGGTGCCCTTGGCCCATGTAGGCCAAGGCGCACCCCCTACAGCCCATGTGGCCCCCCGGGACAGGTGGACCCACCCGGTGGACCCCCGGGACCCTTCCGGTGGTCCCGGTACAATACCGATAACCCCGAAACTTGTCCCGATGCCCGAAACAGGACTTCCCATATATAAATCTTTACCTCCGGACCATTCCGGAACTCCTCGTGACATCCGGGATCTCATCCGGGACTCCGAACAACATTCGGGTTACTGCATATACATATCCCTACAACCCTAGCGTAACCGAACCTTAAGTGTGTAGACCCTACGGGTTCGGGAGACATGTAGACATGACCGAGATCGCTCTCCGGTCAATAACCAACAGCGGGATCTGGATACCCATGTTGGCTCCCACATGCTCCACGATGATCTCATCGGATGAACCACGATGTCGAGGATTTAATCAACCCCGTATGCAATTCCCTTTGTCAATCGATATGTTACTTGCCCGAGATTCGATCGTCGGTATCCCAATACCTCGTTCAATCTCGTTACCGGCAAGTCACTTTACTCGTACCGTAATGCATGATCCCGTGACCAGACACTTGGTCACTTTGAGCTCATTATGATGATGCATTACCGAGTGGGCCCAGTGATATCTCTCCGTCATACGGAGTGACAAATCCCAGTCTCGATCCGTGTCAACCCAACAGACACTTTCGGAGATACCTGTAATGCACCTTTATAGTCACCCAGTTACGTTGTGACGTTTGATACACCCAAAGCACTCCTACGGTATCTGGGAGTTACACGATCTCATGGTCAAAGGAAAAAATACTTGACATTAGAAAAGCTCTAGCAAACGAACTACACGATCTCACGCTATGCTTAAGATTGGGTCTTGTCCATCACATCATTATCCTAATGATGTGATCCCGTTATCAATGACATCCAATGTCCATAGCCAGGAAACCATGACTATCTATTGATCAACGAGCTAGTCAACTAGAGGCTTACTAGGGACATGTTGGTGTCTGTTATTCACACATGTATTACGATTTCCGGATAATACAATTATAGCATGAATAAAGACAATTATCATGAACAAAGAAATATAATAATAATGCTTTTATTATTGCCTCTAGGGCATATTTCCAACAGTCTCCCACTTGCACTAGAGTCAATAATCTAGTTACATTGTGATGAATCGAACACCCATGGAATTCTGGTGTTGATCATGTTTTGCTCTAGGGAGAGGTTTAGTCAACGGATCCGCTACATTCAGGTCCGTATGTATTTTACAAATCTCTATGTCTCCATCTTGAACATTTTCACGAATGGAGTTGAAGCGACGCTTGATGTGCCTTGTCTTCTTGTGAAACCTGGGCTCCTTGGCAAGTGCAATAGCTCCAGTGTTGTCACAGAAGAGCTTGATCGGCCCCGACGCATTGGGTATGACTCCTAGGTCGGTGATGAACTCCTTCACCCATATTGCTTCATGTGCTGCCTCCGAGGCTGCCATGTACTCCGCTTCACATGTAGATCCCGCCACGATGCTCTGCTTGCAACTGCACCAGCTTACTGCCCCACCATTCAAAATATACACATATCCGGTCTGTGACTTAGAGTCATCCAGATCTGTGTCGAAGCTTGCGTCGACGTAACCCTTTACGACGAGCTCTTCGTCACCTCCATAAACGAGAAACATTTCCTTAGTCCTTTTCAGGTACTTCAGGATATTCTTGACCGCTGTCCAGTGTTCCTTGCCGGGATTACTTTGGTACCTTCCTACCAAACTTACGGCAAGGTTTACATCAGGTCTGGTACACAGCATGGCATACATAATAGAACCTATGGCTGAGGCATAGGGGATGACACTCATCTCTTCTATATCTTCTGCCGTGGTCGGACATTGAGCTGAGCTCAATTTCACACCTTGCAAAACAGGCAAGAACCCTTTCTTGGACTGATCCATTTTGAACTTCTTCAAAATCTTATCAAGATATGTGCTTTGTGAAAGACCTATGAGGCGTCTCGATCTATCCCTATAGATCTTGATGCCTAATATATAAGCAGCTTCTCCAAGGTCCTTCATTGAAAAACTCTTATTCAAGTAGGCCTTAATGCTGTCCAAAAGTTCTATATCATTTCCCATCAAAAGTATGTCATCTACATATAGTATGAGAAATGCTATAGAGCTCCCACTCACTTTCTTGTAAACACAGGCTTCTCCATAAGTCTGTGAGAACCCAAACGCTTTGATCATCTCATCAAAACGAATGTTCCAACTCCGAGATGCTTGCACCAGCCCATAAATCGAGCGTTGGAGCTTGCACACCTTGTCAGCATTCTTAGGATCGACAAAACCTTCTGGCTGCATCATATACAATTCTTCCTTAAGGAAACCATTAAGGAATGCCGTTTTGACGTCCATTTGCCAAATTTCATAATCATAAAATGCGGCAATTGCTAACATGATTCGGACGGACTTCAGCTTCGCTACCGGTGAGAAAGTCTCATCGTAGTCAACCCCTTGAACTTGTCGATAACCCTTAGCGACAAGCCGAGCTTTATAGATGGTCACATTACCATCCGCGTCTATCTTCTTCTTAAAGATCCATTTATTTTCTATGGCTCGCCGTTCAACAGGCAAGTCAGTCAAAGTCCACACTTCGTTTTCATACATGGATCCTATCTCGGATTTCATGGCTTCTAGCCATTTGTCGGAATCCGGGCCCGCCGTCGCTTCTTCATAGTTCGAAGGTTCACTGTTGTCTAACAACATGATTTCCAAGACACGGTTGCCGTACCACTCTGGTGCGGAACGTGTCCTTGTGGACCTTCGAATTTCAGTAGGAGAGTGATCAGAAGTATCTTGATCATCATCATTAACTTCCTCTCTAGTCGGTGCAGGCACCTCAGGAACATTTTCTTGAGTTGCGCCATTTTCCGGTTCAAGAGGTAATACTTCATCAAGCTCTACTTTCCTCCCACTTACTTGTTTCGAGAGAAACTCTTTCTCTAGAAAGGACCCATTCTTGGCAACAAAGATCTTGCCTTCGGATCTGAGGTAGAAGATATACCCAACAGTTTCTTTAGGGTATCCTATGAAGACGCATTTTTCCGATTTGGGTTCGAGCTTTTCAGGTTGAAGTTTCCTGACATAAGCATCGCATCCCCAAACTTTTAGAAACGACGGCTTAGGTTTCTTCCCAGACCATAATTCATACGGTGTCGTCTCAACGGATTTTGACGGTGCCCTATTTAAAGTGAATGCGGCAGTCTCTAAAGCATAGCCCCAAAAAGATAGTGGTAAATCGGAAAGAGACATCATAGATCGCACCATATCTAATAGAGTGCGATTACGACGTTCGGACACACCATTACGCTGAGGTGTTCCAGGCGGCGTGAGTTGTGAAACTATTCCACATTTTCTTAAGTGTGTACCAAACTCGTGACTCAAGTATTCTCCTCCACGATCTGATCGTAGAAACTTGATTTTCCTGTCATGTTGATTCTCAACTTCACTCTGAAATTCCTTGAACTTTTCAAAGGTCTCAGACTTGTGTTTCATTAAGTAGACATACCCATATCTACTCAAGTCATCAGTGAGGGTGAGAACATAACGATAGCCACCTCGAGCCTCAACACTCATTGGACCGCACACATCAGTATGTATGATTTCCAATAAGTTGGTTGCTCGCTCCATTGTTCCTGAGAACGGAGTCTTGGTCATTTTACCCATGAGGCATGGTTCGCACGTGTCAAATGATTCGTAATCAAGAGACTCTAAAAGTCCATTAGCATGGAGCTTCTTCATGCGTTTGACACCTATGTGACCAAGGCGGTAGTGCCACAAGTATGTGGGACTATCACTATCAATCTTACATCTTTTGGTACTTACACTATGAATATGTGTAGCATTATGCTCGAGATTTATAAAGAATAAACCATTCACCATCGGAGCATGACCATAAAACATATCTCTCATATAAATAGAACAACCATTATTCTCGGATTTAAATGAGTAGCCATCTCAAATTAAACGATATCCTGATACAATGTTCATGCTCAAACTTGGCACAAAATAACAATTATTGAGGTTCAAAACTAATCCCGTAGGTAAATGTAGAGGTAGCATGCCGACGGCGATCACATCGACCTTGGAACCATTCCCGACGCGCATCGTCACCTCGTCCTTCGCCAGTCTCCGTTTATTCCGCAGCTCCTGCTGTGTGTTACAAATATGAGCAATGGCACCGGTATCAAATACCCAGGAGTCACTACGATTACTGGTAAGGTACACATCAATTACATGTATATCAAATATACCTTTGGTTTTGCCGGCCTTCTTGTCCGCTAAGTATTTGGGGCAGTTCCGCTTCCAGTGACCACTTTCCTTGCAATAAAAGCACTCAGTCTCGGGCTTGGGTCCATTCTTTGGCTTCTTCCCAGCAGCTTGCTTGCTGGGCGCGGCAACTACCTTGCCGTCCTTCTTGAAGTTCTTTTTACCCTTGCCCTTCTTGAACTTAGTGGTTTTATTGACCATCAACACTTGATGTTCCTTCTTGACTTCTACCTCTGCTGATTTCAGCATAGCAAATACTTCAGGAATGGTCTTTTCCATCCCCTGCATATTGAAGTTCATCACAAAGCTCTTGTAGCTTGGTGGAAGCGACTGGAGGATTCTGTCAATGACCGCATCATCCGGGAGATTAACTCCCAGCTGAGTCAAGCGGTTATGTAACCCAGACATAGTGAGTATGTGCTCACTGACAGAACTATTTTCCTCCATCTTACAGCTGAAGAATTTGTCGGAGACTTCATATCTCTCGACCCGGGCATGAGCTTGGAAAACCATTTTCAGCTCTTCGAACATCTCATATGCTCCATGTCTCTCAAAACGCTTTTGGAGCCCCGGCTCTAGGCTGTAAAGCATGCCGCACTGAACGAGGGAGTAGTCATCGGAACATGCCTGCCAAGCGTTCATAACGTCTTGTTCTGCAGGGAGAACAGGTGCGTCACCCAGCGGTGCTTGTAGGACATAATCTTTCTTGGCAGCTATGAGGATGATCCTCAGGTTCCGGACCCAGTCCGTATAGTTGCTGCCATCGTCTTTCAGCTTGGTTTTCTCTAGGAACGCGTTGAATTTGAGGACTACGTTGGCCATTTGATATACAAGACATATTGTAAAACATTTAGACTAAGTTCATGATAATTAAGTTCATCTAATCAAATTATAATGAACTCCCACTCAGATTTGACATCCCTTTGGTCATCTAAGTGTTACACGATCCGAGTCGACTAGGCCGTGTCCGATCATCACGTGAGACGGACTAGTCATCGTCGGTGAACATTCTCATGTTGATCGTATCTTCCATACGACTCGTGTTCGACCTTTCGGTCTCCGTGTTCCGAGGCCATGTCTGTACATGCTAGGCTCGTCAAGTTAACCCTAAGTGTTTTCGCTGTGTAAAACTGTCTTACACCCGTTGTATGTGAACGTAAGAATCTATCACACCCGATCATCACGTGGTGCTTCGAAACGACGAACTGTAGCAACGGTGCACAGTTAGGGGAGAACACTTCTTGAAATTTTGTAAGGGATCATCTTATTTACTACCGTCGTCCTAAGTAAACAAGATGCATAAAACATAATAAACATCACATGCAATTATATAAAGTAGTGACATGATATGGCCAATATCATATAGCTCCTTTGATCTTCATCTTCGGGGCTCCATGATCATCTTGTCACCGGCATGACACCATGATCTCCATCATCATGATCTCCATCATCGTGTCTTCATGAAGTTGTCACGCCAACGACTACTTCTACTTCTATGACTAACGCGTTTAGTAATAAAGTAAAGTAGTTTACATGGCGTTCTTCAATGACACGCAGGTCATACAAAAAATAAAGACAACTCCTATGGCTCCTGCCGGTTGTCATACTCATCGACATGCAAGTCGTGATTCCTATTACAATAGCATGAACATCTCATACATGACATATAGATCATTCATCATTCATCACAACTTTGGCCATATCATATCACAAAGCACTTGCTGCAAAAACAAGTTAGACGTCCTCTAATTGTTGTTTGCAAGTTTTACGTGGCTGAAGTAGGGTTCTAGCAAGAACGTTTTCTTACCTACGTGAAACCACAACGTGATTTGTCAACTTCTATTTACCCTTCATAAGGACCCTTTTCATCGAATCCGCTCCAACTAAAGTAGGAGAGACAGACACCCGCCAGCCACCTTATGCAACTAGTGCATGTTAGTCGGTGGAACGGGTCTCACGTAAGCGTACGTGTAAGGTTGGTCCAGGCTGCTTCATCCCACAATACCGTTGAAGCAAGATAAGACTAGTAACGGCAAGAAAGTTGACAAATCTACGCCCACAACAAATTGTGTTCTACTCGTGCAAGAAGAACTACGCATAGACCTAGCTCATGATGCCACTGTTGGGGAACGTTGTAGAAAACAAAAAATTTCCTACGGTTTCACCAAGATCCATCTATGAGTTCATCTAGCAACGAGTGATTAGATGCATCTACATACCTTGTAGATCGCGAGCGGAAGAGTTCAAAGAACGGGGATGATGTAGTCGAACACGACGTGATCCTAATCACCGGAGATCCTAGCACCGAACGGACGGCACCTCCGCGTTCAACACACGTACGGAACAACCATGTCTCCTCCTTCTTGATCCAGCAAGGGAGGGAGGAGAGGTTGAGGGAGATGGCACCAGCAGCAGCACGACGGCGTGGTGTTGATGGAGCTGTAGTACTCCGGCAGAGCTTCGCTAAGCACTATGGAGGAGGAGGAGGTGTTGAAGAGGGAGAAGGAGGCAACCAAAGGCCAAGGTATGAAGTCCCTCCTCTCCCCCACTATATATAGGAGGGCCAAGGGGGGGTGGCCGGCCCTAGGAGATCCAATCTCCTAGGGGGGCGGCGGCCAAGGGGGTTTCCCTCCCCCCCAAGGCACCTAGGAGGTGCCTTCCCCTCCTAGGACTCTTCCCCCCTCAAACTCTAGGCGCATGGGCCTATGTGGGGCTGGTGCCCTTGGCCCATGTAGGCCAAGGCGCACCCCCTACAGCCCATGTGGCCCCCCGGGACAGGTGGACCCACCCGGTGGACCCCCGGGACCCTTCCGGTGGTCCCGGTACAATACCAATAACCCCGAAACTTGTCCCGATGCCCGAAACAGGACTTCCCATATATAAATCTTTACCTCCGGACCATTCCGAGACTCCTCGTGACGTCCGGGATCTCATCCGGGACTCCGAACAACATTCGGGTTACTGCATATACATATCCCTACAACTCTAGCATAACCGAACCTTAAGTGTGTAGACCCTACGGGTTCGGGAGACATGTAGACATGACCGAGATCGCTCTCCGGTCAATAACCAACAGCGGGATCTGGATACCCATGTTGGCTCCCACATGCTCCACGATGATCTCATCGGATGAACCACGATGTCGAGGATTTAATCAACCCCGTATGCAATTCCCTTTGTCAATCGATATGTTACTTGCCCGAGATTCGATCGTCGGTATCCCAATACCTCGTTCAATCTCGTTACCGGCAAGTCACTTTACTCGTACCGTAATGCATGATCCCGTGACCAGACACTTGGTCACTTTGAGCTCATTCTGATGATGCATTACCGAGTGGGCCCAGTGATATCTCTCCGTCATACGGAGTGACAAATCCCAGTCTCGATCCGTGTCAACCCAACAGACACTTTCGGAGATACCTGTAATGCACCTTTATAGTCACCCAGTTACGTTGTGACGTTTGATACACCCAAAGCACTCCTACGGTATCCGGGAGTTACACGATCTCATGGTCAAAGGAAAAAATACTTGACATTAGAAAAGCTCTAGCAAACGAACTACACGATCTCACGCTATGCTTAAGATTGTGTCTTGTCCATCACATCATTATCCTAATGATGTGATCCCGTTATCAATGACATCCAATATCCATAGCCAGGAAACCATGACTATTTATTGATCAACGAGCTAGTCAACTAGAGGCTTACTAGGGACATGTTGGTGTCTGTTATTCACACATGTATTACGATTTCCGGATAATACAATTATAGCATGAATAAAGACAATTATCATGAACAAAGAAATATAATAATAATGCTTTTATTATTGCCTCTAGGGCATATTTCCAACACGAGCCACCACATGCCTCACCCACCGCTGAAGCCGTGACCGACCGGATCGCTAGCATCCACGAACTGCGAGGAGGGGAGATGCCACCTGAGTCGACTGATACTGGGTCGACGGCTGCCGAAGAAGGACGCCACGAACGCACGCGCGAATGTGCGTCGCCCCTCGGACGGGGAGCGCCTCGACGTCAAGCGGAGCTTCCTGGAGCCACGCCGAGTCGTCGGCGATGAAAACGAGCGCGCCGAGACGGATCTCGCGGCCTTCAACCATCTCGCCGCCGGAAACCATGATGATGATCGGAAAAACTTGCAACTCCGCCAATAAGTCGCTAACACACCTGCCCCACGGTGGGCGCCAATTGTCGTGGTTCTAAGTCTGACAGTAGAAAGGGGGGTAGGTATGGAGAGGCAAGATCTTAGCTATGGCGAAGATGTACACACGAGGTTTACGAGTTCAGGCCCTTCTCGAAGGAAGTAACAGCCCTACGTCTCGGTGCCAGGAGGCGGTCGATTGGTTTATGTGTGTTGTGTTATAGAGGGTGCGAACTCTAGTCCCAGAGGAGGGGGGTGGCTTATATAGAGTGCGCCAGGACCCCAGCCCACCTCCATTACAAGGAGCTTAATATACATAAAGTAAGGGCGTTACTGGTAACGGCAGTCTTAAATACTCTTAATGCTCATGAAAACTAAGGAGTGAATGCCCGACCGTTGTGCGTTCTTCTGACTCCTGGTCTTCGATATAGTCGAGTCATTCCCCCATACGGTCGAGTGAAAGTGGGGAATGACGGTCGAGTGATTATACCGTCGAGTGGATTCTTGGTCTTCTTATCTTCTGGGGTAATGACCTTGGGTAGGACGTATAGGTCAGGCCTATGACCCTACCTCAGGTCTGTATTCTCATCAGCTCCTCCGCGAGCGGCAGGCAACCGCGGCCCTTCGACGTCGTTCCGCCGCTGGAGGGACCACGACGACGACGGCACTCACGGCGACGGTCGTGCGGCAGAGCAGGGCGGCCACGCGTACGAGGTGGTCCTTCAGTACATGGTTTAGGTTTTTTCTTAGTTTTTTGTTAAACTGTCGAAGTATCGACCTTTTTATGTAAATTATAATAGAACATGAATGAATCCGTCATGTTTGAACGAATTTCATCCGATTAGTTTGAATTGTTGTTGAATATATGCGGGCAGCGTTGGATGGCGACATACAGCATCAATATCTGTGGACTAGTTCCTTGTTCGCGGACGGATGGTAAAGAAATTTACGGTTCGCCGTTGGAGATGCCCTAAGGTTCTATCTTCAACTGCACGCGTGAAATTTACGGTTCGCCGTTGGAGATGCCCTAAGGTTCTATCTTCAACTGTGCGCGTGTGGCGGTGGTATTCAAATAATCCTTCTATCCAATGACGCATAGTTCATAGTACAATGAGAATGACTCTATGAGCTGTGTGTCTGCAACACCCATCGATCATCCGGTAGCAATCATGCTACATGGTGCAGGTCATATCACAAATGATGACAAATCTACATTGGGTGGTGAAAGAATTGTTCCTCGCTGGAGGAAGGAACTCCGTTCTGGCTACCGTCTGTCGATCTCTCGCGTCTCTGGCGGTCTCTCAAGAATCGGCTATTCAGGTGAACCACATATTATTGACGCTAGAGAACAGCTTAGTGTTTCCTTTATCATGTTTGTGTATTTTCTCGAGACAGCATCTTCGATGAACAGTCCTCCATCATGTGGATCATTGTTCTGTGCTTGGGTCTGCCTTGACGGGTGCTAGGCTGCTAGAGATAGTAGTGTCCTGTCATCTGATCAAGACGACTGTTATCGTTCCAGATTTTTTTGGTAGAGTGCTGAATATAATGCTAAATATCCACTTGCGGGGTGGGATATCTTGTGTCGGCCTAAAGAGCAAGGGGGCAGGACATTGAGGATCCTGAGATTAAAAATAAATATTTGATGAGTAAATGGATTTACAGGGTTTGCTTCAAAGGATGATGGAGTGTGGATTCAGTTAATGCGTAACAAATATCTTCACTCTATCCCCCCCCCCCCCCCCCCCCCCCCCCAAAGTTATGGAAAAAACGAATGACTCACCCTTCTGGAAGGGTTTGATGATGACAAATGTTGTATTTTTTGATAAGGTAAATTTAAAGTTGAAACTGGTCTAACAACGCGCTTTTGGGAGGATACCTGGCTTAGGATACGCCTTTGGCCTTACAATATCCATCTCTTACAATACTATGCAATGTAAGGAGTCCCATAAATATCTTGTTCGGAGGAGCTTTGATCGGCGATAAATTGAGTGTCGGATTACATTTTGTACGGATGTTGATGGAGGCCATCTTAACCAATAAATCAGACATGTTTCTTTGGAGGTTGACTTCTTCTGATTTGTTTTCTGTTAAATCCAT